>NW_019281570.1:0-18093 GCF_000648695.1 Onthophagus taurus | reverse complement strand
AAAAATGACTATTTGTCTAACAACTAAATTGATTTAGTTCAATTTTCCATATCATTTTTCTCAGTGTAGGCTTCAAATGTGTTTAAATGTGTTTCTCTAACTCGAATTTTCCATAACTCGAAGTTTTCTTCCGCTCCCTTAGTGATTTGAGTTAGGGAAATTTCACTGTTTAGCAACATCTTTAACATAGAAAATAAAAATTTATTGCGTTTCCTTCACTAAATCTCCAAATGAGGTCATTTTTAACCTTCCGGCGGGCGCGCTTGTGTACAAAGTACACATAATTGTGTTTAAGGGGTAGAATGACGTAATTTCCGGGGAAATAAACCTTTCTTTAGCAGGTATTCCTTTAGAGTTAATTTGTCTTTTGAAGGCTACGGTTGAAAATTTTTTGAGAGGCTTAGAAATTACAAAAAAAAATAAATTAGTGAGATTAAGTGAGTTTGTGTACAAAATACACGTACGCGCCTGTTCGTGTTATTGTTAATTAATTAAGGTAGGTTAATATTTTGAAATCTTTATTTTTAAAACACGAAATTAACGCTGAAAACTTAGGATTTATTTAGTTAATTTTTACCTGAATGATCTCTTTATTTTTATTCAGAATGTCAGGAAATGATAATTTGAGAGATGGCTTGTTAGATTTTTTGGAAGAGGAACCTAAGGAAAGTATCGACGATAGCGATATATCCGATGAAGAAGAAGAAATTGTGCAAAGTGAACATGATAGTGACTCAGAGCAGAGCGCCAATGAAACAGAGGAAGCACACACAAGTAGTGGTGACTTTTTTCTAGGAAGAGGAAAACCGAAAGTAATAAAAAAGACAAGTTCGGCGAGCAAGTCTGAGGTAAACCAACAAGATGACGAATCATTGAAATGGTATAAAAATCCTAATAAGCGACCTTCGAAAATTAGGGGTAAAAATATCGTAAAAGTTCTACCTGGACTTACAACAAAAACACGGAACATTACCGACGAAATAAGTGCATTTCAAGCAATTATTACTCCAAACATAATCAACGATATTGTCCGATATACAAATAAATACATCGAATCCAAACGTAATACGATTTCATATTCGAGGGAACGAGACTGCCAAAATACAACAATTTGCGAAATATTAGCTTTATTTGGAACTCTTTTCTTGATTGGTACGAAGAAAGGATCTCATGTAAACGTGATGGATCTGTGGAATAGTGATGGCACCGGCATTCAAATTCTCCGAGCAGTAATGGGTTCCAAACGATTTTTATTTCTGTTGAGAAGTCTTCGTTTTGATGATAAATCAACAAGGAATGAAAGGAAGAAAACGGATAAGTTGGCTCCAATCAGATCAATCCTTGATTCCTTTGTCAATAATTGTAAAAACAGTTATAACGTTAGCGAATATGTAACCATTGACGAAATGTTGCACTCGTTTAGAGGTAGATGTAGCTTTGTGCAATATATACCAAGCAAACCTGCTAAATACGGTATAAAAATTTTTGCCATGTGCGATGCCAAATCTTTTTATACCAGCAACTTTGAAGTTTATTGTGGGCAACAACCAAATGGAATTTATAAAGTTTCCAATTCACCCATCGACATTGTGAAACGGTTAATAACACCAATTGAAAATTCTGGTAGAAATCTAACGACGGACAATTGGTATAGTAGCTTAACCTTAGCTAAATATCTTCTAGAAAAAAAAATTACATTCATCGGAACATTACGTAAAAACAAACGTGAAATTCCTCCGGAGTTTTTGCCAAATAAAAATCGTCAACCTCAATCATCTTTATTTGGCTTTCAACAAGATACTGCATTAGTCTCTTATGTCCCAAGAAAAAACAAAGCCGTTATATTATTATCAACGATGCACGACTTACCGGAAGTTGACGAAGAATCTCATAAACCCGAAATAATTTTAAGTTATAATCAAACAAAAGGAGCAGTAGATACGGTTGATAAGATGTGCGCTGCCTACTCTATTTCGAGGGTCACTAGACGATGGCCATTAGCCCTGTTTTTTACGCTGCTAAATATAGCGGGAATAAACTCGCAAATATTGTATTTTACAAAACATTCTACGGGAAATCAGTGTGGTCGAAGAATTTTCTTAAGTAATTTAGCAATTGCTTTAATGAAAGAGCAACTAATTATGAGAGCTCAAATAATTTCGCTGCCAAAGGATATTCGAGCGTTTTTGCAAATATCCTACAAGGGCGCTGAGTGCGGGAAGTCGGAAACACAACCAACTCAATCTAAAAAACGAGGGAGGTGTAAATTGTGTACAAATACAAATACTACACAAAAATGTTGTAAATGTAAGCAATTCATATGTAAAAAACACTCAAAAACTATGATAACTTGCTCGACTTGTGAAATGCATTCAGACTCTGACTCATAATTGATTTATTAGTTGTTCATTATGTTATTATATTATTGTAAACACATAAAATATAACAATAAAGTGTCGTGTATTCTCTGTATTGTTTTTTTTTTGTGAATTAACATGTAAATTTCCCCCAAAAGAAGAAATTTTCCTATGTGTACATTGTACACTACGCGCCTGCTCGTGTAATAAAAATAGGCGCGCCTGCCGAAAGGTTAAAGCTAGAATCTCTATCCTATGCGTGTACTATATGTGATAAGGAGGGCATATTTGGAATAAAATTCTCAAAACATTACATTTTTTTTTAATTTTATTTATAACAACATGGATTGATAAAGGTTAAATAATAAATATTTTTGTACAGTTATTTAGAATCTACATATTCTTAAGTTCCAAATAAATACAACTATAAATATTTTGTTATTATAATTACATCAATTACACAATCTTAAAAAAAATAATACAAAACTTAATTACATATTTACTCAGTTTTCTTTTCCTCCTTCTTGGCCTCTTCCATTTTCGTTTCAACAACTTTGGGTTGTTGTTCGACGACCGTTTTAGATGGAGTTCCAGTTTGAACAATTGGAATACTTCTTTCTTGATTATCGGGAATAACGGTAATTTTCGGTGCGGTTATACTTAAAACTCCATCCGTTGAAAGATTCGATTGGATCCTATCCAAATTCAATCCATCCGGAAGAACATATTTCCTGGTAAATTGTCTCGAAATAAATCCATGCTCGTCTTGTTTTTCTTCGTGTTTTCCTTCGATCGTTATCGTATTTTTTCCAGTTATTTTCACCGTAATCTCATTCGGACCAAAATGTTGCACATCAAGGTTAACTTGAAATTTATCTTTATCCACGGTTACCATCGATCCAGCGTCTTTTTCGGTCGACGGTGATCTCCAAGGACGATAATATCCAGCCGGACAACGCATCATCGATCGATTCGATAAAGTTAACGGAGAAAGTAAATCGTCGTGGCTTAATCCCAAACCGAATTGTTGATCGATGAGCCGCGAGGGACGATAAGCGAAGTCATCCCAATAATATGGAAACATAGACATCTTACTTCTTTTTTCTGTTTAAGCGTAAATATTGATGTTTTTAAAATAACTGAATACTGAAGGTGTGGTCAGTTGTACATCGTTTTATACCGAGTGAATCGTTCTAGAATATTTTGAGATGATTCAATGAGGGGGGATTTGCTAAAAATAAGCTTGATATTGTATATTTTTGGCGCGCCGAGTTTCGTTTTAGTTTTACTGATTCAAAAAGGAGATTTCTAGATTGAAGTAAAGGTGTATATCAGATTTTTGGCTCGAAATCGTTTTGGCAAAAACATCGCATAAATTTTTTGTTTTAAGATTTGTGGAAGTTATTTTGGATTTAAGCAAAATTTTCCGATCATTACACAAAATTGTTTAAAAAATCTTTTGAAATCTTTAAGTTATTGATATTATTACCATGAGATACGATGAGAATATATTGAAAATTTCGCAATTTTCGTTTCGCTTCAAGTATCGTCGCATCTACACTGTCAGAAAAGTTCCATTCAGATGTCCGCAGCTTTAAGATAATTTATATTCTTCAATTACGCCTTCAATACTCAATTAAATAAGCACATAGAAAATAGTTGCGTAATAAGAAAAAAATTTTAATGATTTGAATTTCGAGAAATAACTAACGAGAAAGAAAGTGATTTTGAGTCATTTATAGAAAATTTGCTGATTAGTTTTTAAGTATTTAAAGAATGAAAGTTAATTTGATTTTACTGGTTTAGTTGAGAGTTTGTCTTTAAGCGACCAAGTTGAGTTAAAAATGGTAAGTTATCTTTTTTTTAATTTTGATAAGTTAAAATAAATGTTTTTTCTTAGATTATTAAATTAGCACTTATCATTGTCGCCTTAACAAATCTCGTTGCTTCAACTGAAATTAGTAATGGACATTCAAATTTACCATTTGGTTGGAAATTGGTTAAAATCAACCGAAAATTAACGAATTCGTCAAATCTTAGTCAAATTAACACCGAATTAATTACCTCCGTTTCAACGCAAAATAAAGATAATTTTGATCAAAACGACTCTCGAGATGTAGAAGTCGATTTAGAAGCACCACCAGGAGAAAGTTTTCCAAATCATGATGTTACAGATAAAGTTAATGAAAATAAATTAATTACTAAAAAGCTGGAATTTAAAAGCAATCAAAAAATTGAAGAAATTAATTCAACCAAAACGAATTTTACAATAAAAACTGCTAATTTGGATGAAATTTCTATTGGCAGAAAAAATGAATCTATCCAAAATGGGGATGGAGTTGATTTTACTCAAGAAGAATTGGATAAATACTTTCTGCCTAAACAGAATCAATTTGTATCGTTTGTAAAGAATGAAAATGTTAATAAAAAGGACGAAGATGCTAAAAAAATGCCATCAATAATTGATGAAGCGAAATTGAACAAATATTTCTTACCAAAATCTACAAATTTAGACGAGTTTTCATTCAATAAAAAGAATGAGGAGAAACTAAAAGATAAAAATGAAGAAATTACAATAGAAAAGCATGAAGGAATCAAACATTTTGTTGTTAAAAAAGTAAATATTAATTTTACTGATGAAGAGTTAAACAAATATTTTCTACCCAAACATAAGAATTTGAAACCATTCCTAAAACTTAAAAATGAACAAAATAGTAATGATGGCAATAAAAGGTTATCATCAACAATTATTGAAGAAGATTTGAATAAATATGTTTTGCCAAAGTCCACAAAAGAAAAACATGAACTAATTAAAACTTTGGTTGGTAAAAGAGAAAACATTGATTTTACTCATAAAGAATTGAATAAACACTTTCTACCTAAACAGAATCAATTTGTATCGTTTATAAAGAACAAAAATGTTCAAAATGTTAATAAAAACGACGAAGATACTAAAAAATTCCCATCAATAATTGATGAAGCGGAATTGAATAAACATTTCTTGCCCAAATCTACAAAGTTAAACGAGTTTTCATTCAATAAAAACAATAAGGTGAAACTAAAAGAAAAGAATGAAGAAATTATAATAGAAAAGCACGAAGAAATCAAAAATTCGGTTGATAAAGAAGAAAATATCGATTTTATTGAGGAAGAGTTAAACAAATATTTTCTACCCAAACAGAATAATTTGAAACCATTGCTAAAACTTAAAAATGAACAAAATAGTAATGATGGCAATAAAAGGTTATCATCAACAATTATTGAAGAAGATTTAATTAAATATTTTTTGCCAAAGTCCACAAATTTAGACAAATTTTCATTTAGTGGAAAGAATGTGGGAGAAACAAAAGAAAAGGATGAATTAATTAAAACTTTGGTTGCTAAAAAAGAAAACATTGATTTTACTCAAGAAGAAATAAATAAATATTTTTTACCAAAACAAACACATAAAAATAATTTTTCATTTAGTACAAAAAATGATGACAACAATAAACACGACAATGCAGAAATTGTTGAGCTTGAATCGGTAATGAAAACAGAAATAAAAAAATTAGACGACAACCAAAAACATGTCCCTCAACAAAATACTTATACATTCAAAAACAATCACAAACATCTTATAACTATTAATGAAAAAGATCTAAAGAAATACTTCTTACCAAATGAAAATCCTTCTAATTTAATTTTCAATAACCATTTCAATGTCAATAATAAAAAGTTAAAGATAAAAACGAATTTAAATTATGAGGAAATCAATAAGAAAGTCGTTAATAATGTTGAAGAAATTCGGAAAATTGAAACCAATCAGAACTATCATCAAATCAATCAAGAATTTGAACACGGTTTTCATGGATATCCTGCGAAACAACCAATTCAATATTTACAAAAATTACCAACGAACCGAATTTGCAGGTTTAGATCAAAAAATGTAATATTGTTCAAACCTCATCATCGACAGTTTCAATTTCATCATAATGTAAGAACCCTGTCTCCATCTGATATATTTCATCGAATGAGGAATAATGTTTTTGGTTGATATATTTTAGTTTGTAAGAAGTAACTTATTGTAAACATTTAAGTGTAATTATTTTATATTAAACGGTATTATATATTTTGTCTTTTATACATAAATTGTTATTGTTTACTTAATGGTTTTTCCCAAAAGAAAAAATTTCATTGATGAAGAGGAGCTGTGACGTCCGACGTAACCGAAATTTAAAATTCTTATTCAGTGCTGATGAAAAGTTTTATATTCATCCCTTGTGGATTTGAAATATAAATATACGTTACACTTCTAATATTATTTAATATCAAGGATTTACAATTAGGTCATTTCCATTTAGCCGATCTAATTGGAAATTACCTTTCTTCTGTTGTGTTACGACACGTCTTCTCAGAAACCTGGCAGATGACAGCCTTAGGTGAGTCGTTTAATATAATATGTAGTTTTGAGAATTACTATTTTGGGATATGTAAATTAAAGTTTTTTCAACTCTATTTTAAATCAAAGTTATAAAGTTTTATCAACGCTGGCCTTATTACATCTATGTGCTTCTTTTGTTCATTACTCCAACAGTTAGTGTACAGAATTTGTAGATGCGACAAAGATTGTTATTAAACTGCTAATATACAGGGTAATATATAAAATGCTCGACCTGATACATTCTCTTTGTATCCAACTTTAGTATCATTCTTCTACCTATAAATAACATTCACCTTCATACAAAATTTGTATCTCTTCCGTATTTAGCTTACCTTTCCTGTTGGGTTTTCACATATCTTCCTATTTAAGGTACGATCAAGATCTGCTCATCAATGGATAACGATTTAGAGTTGTTTCATACAAAATTTTTATCTCTTCCGTATTTAGTTACCTTTCCTATTGGTTTTTCACATATCTTCCTATTTAAGGTAAGATCTGCTCATCGATGAATAACGATTTATAGTTGTTGCTGTTGCGACTAAGTCGCATCTTGTCTGTAAAGCCCACTACTATTTCATTGTTGGCGTACCCGACAGTCCAATAGTCATGGTACACACAAAAAAAAACAAATTTCTACAGCAATAGTGTTGGTTCAAAAGGCAATGTTTGCAAAGAATCCAGCTTTCAAATACCACTCAAAATATTGTGTTAGCTTTTTGACATTATGCCACTGATTCTCCTCTGAGATGTTCTCTGCACATTGCATTGATGCGACAGATACGGGTCTAAAAGCAGTTGAATGTTAGTCTAGCTGCAGAAACATTCCTGGTAGTACTAGACAGATGTTGAAGCGGATTATCATGGGAGCAATCCCAGTCACTATTTGGTTCTTGAAAAGGTTGCAGTTCCTCATTATCTATATCCTGGTTATATACGTCATCTTGATTCCCGTCAAAATTCTCCTCTTCATAATCAGAGACATTGAGAAATAGTTTGTCATACAAACCAGAAATCGTAAATAAGTAAGATTATGTTCAATAGTACCCACAATATTACATGGGCCCACTGTTTTTCATATTACATGAAAAATAGTGGGCTTGCACCATTGACTGCTGCTAGCCAAACTGATTATGATATTTGCATTAAATAAACGTTTATATGATGTAAATAAAAAACAGATAACATAACAAATACTCAACAACAGTTAACTTACTTAAGTAAAATTGACATGGCGAAAACTTGGAATTTATGAAGTACAATGGTCCTTCGAATTAAAACCTAAAGCACTTTACATGATGAAAGTTGTAGTTATATGTCTCTAAAGGTCTATTCTAATCTTAAATAGAAAAGTTTCAAAATAATATAACAAATTGCGGCGTCAAGAAGTTTTTATTACAACTATCAAATAAGATACTCCGGTCCCAGGAGGATATGCACTTTATTATCTCCGGATACAAATGCACCAGTGGTAAAAGTATTTTTTAATGTTGATATTGTTTTATTGATTAACAAAGTTATACTCCCACCATGTTCTCTCATCTTATTCTTGTAAACTTACTACTTTGGAAAGTAAATAGTTGCTCATCTAAATTAAACAGAAATCTACATTACTTAATAAATAATGTAATTCAGTAAAAAAATGGTTATCTAAAGTTATAATTGAATGTAATGTTCACATGCATACAAGTTTTTGAAGTGCCTCCCAAACTGTAAAATCGGCAACGAGCTATTCTTTGAACAGATTAAATGCATTCCCAAATTACTGAAAATGTTTGAAACATCACAAGCGTTCGACATACAATTATTACAATTTCAAACAAGAATATCTGAACTCTCCTATGCTCCAGTACTACATCAATACAACGGAAGTAAACGAGTTCCTAAACGACGTTTACTTATTATAATTATTAAGGATCTTTACTAAATAGTGCTTACAAAAGAATAAATTGTATTAATGGAAGACGACACCTCCTTATAGAAGACAACATATTGCTAGCAGAAGATTAGATATGACTGGCACAACAAAAAATACTGTTCCCAAAAAACTACCTACTATGTGCAGAAGACTAAATACTGTTCATTGTAACAGACAAAAGATTAGATATTGCTGTCAGCAAACTATATACAGCTTATATAAGTTTAGACTTCTAACTATACTTCTAACAGAAGAGTAGATACCGTTAATAGAAGAAAATTTACTGTCACTAGTGAATTATTCATAGTGTAATAATGATGTATTAAATACATTAATTTTCCCTTCTTACTAGACAAACACATATAAAACTAACTGTTTTCAACGTTTCAGCAAAATCACAACTATAAAGCGTATTCCAGAAGTAGTGTGATACTTAAACTAGAACTAACACTAGCACTATTCACTAGAACTAACACTAGACCTAGAGCTAGAAACGTTTGGGTAAAGCCGTGCGTTTTTTGAAAAAATGTTTAACGTTTCGGATGCCTTGTAATCTGAAGAAGATGGCATCCGAATATATATATATTTACTATATTTATATACATATACAGGGTGATTTATAATTTATAACATACGGAGCAGATTAAAAGAGCAAGTACTAGGGGCCAAACTGAAATATATAAAATACAAAAATGATATTAGTAGTATGTTATATATATATATATATATATATATATACTATAATACCTACTAATATCTATCTATACTACTAATATAGATGACACTTTCGTGATCTGGCAACATGGAGCAACTCCTGGAATTTCTAGACCACCTCAATTCACAGCACCCCATGATAAAAATTACCATGGAAACAGAAACTGCAAAACAGTTGCCATTCCTGGATGTGTTAGTCACTAGGAAGACAGATGAGGGCATGGAACTGGGATATCGAAAGAAGACGCATACGAATAGGTGCCTGCAGGCTTCATCTCACCACCACCCACAACAGAAGAGGTCCGTGATTCAAACCTTATTCCAGCGAGCAGAGAGGATATGCGATAAAGAGAACCGAAGAAAAAGAAGAAAGATTTCTAGAAGATGTGCTACAGAAGAACGCTATACGATGGGAGATATCCGACGAGCCACCAAACCACGCAAACAGAAGGATGACTCGGTAAGTACGACACCAGCCGGTTTTATCTGCCTTCCTTATGTTTCATGTATGACGGAGCGAATTGCGAGGCGTCTGAAGAAGAATGATATCGTGGTACGATACGGTACGGTCAGCAAAATACAAAACGCTCTACCGATAGCCAAAGACAAACTAACCCCATTAAAGGGAGCGGGAGTCTACCGGCTATCGGGCAGTTGCGGGAAATATTACATTGGCCAAACTGGACGTAACATCGAGTGCCGCATCAAGGAACACGAAAGAGACGTCCGACTAAGGAAGATCCAACAATCTGCAGTCGCAGAGCATTGCCACAAAGAAGGACACAGCATAGAGTTCGAGAAAACCAAAGTGCTAGCAAGAAACAGACATTACTTCCAAAGATTGACGAGAGAGGCGATACAGATTCATCGACATTAAAGACCCTAGATTTACAAAGTACCGCAGTTTGCCGCCATTTTGGCTCGAAAGTCAAGCGGGAAATTTAAAACTATGTCGTTCTATTGATAACATTACGCCAAAACTCCTTTCTTTTTTCTCGTGGTACTCTTAAGAGCCCTTCTTACTGCTATTTTTGCAACTCCAAAGGCAACAAGACGACAATATTTTCGTAAATACGTGGTGAGATGCAGTGACATGTTGTCAAACCGCCATTTTGGCTCGAAAACAGGCGTCATGAACCGCGGTACTTTGTAAATCTAGGGACTATAGACATGGGAATAACATGAATAGAGAAGATGGTTGGGAACTCAGCCGCACATGGAGGATGCTAGTGAATTCAACGAAGCCTTCTCCACCCGGATTTGACAAAAACAACTTAGTTGACAATTAGATACTAATTAATTACCATTTCATGTATTTGTTGTCAAATGTTAACCGAATTCGTCACTTCGAACTTGTTTCTGAAAAAAGTTGCAACATGGCATCCGAAACGTCAAACATTTTTTCAAAAAACGCACGGCTTAACCCAAAAGCGTCTAGGTCTTGTGTTAGTTCTAGCGATAGTGCTAGTGTTAGTTTTAGTTTAATTAACACCGGCCGTGAAAACCTTCGTACTTATAAAAATTATATATAAATTTTAATTATTCGCTATCTGTCAACCATTCAAAAATGGGTCGAAAGTTGTATTCGCTCTCAAAGTGCAAATAAACGCAAACTACGAAACAAGCAACTTATTCAATTGTGCAGCAACACTGCCCGAAAATATTCATTTCAAATCCATCGAAATAGCAGCTTATCCCAACGATTATTAAACGAGAAGCCAAGAACATGGCCCTTGAAATAAATAAACAAAAGACTAAGATATTAACGCAAACGAGAACAAGAAGGAATGTAAACCACGTCATAGCTGAGGAAAATGTGGAAGACAAGACAGAGAAACTCAATACAAAAGAATGGAAGGAACCAGAAATACAAAATAGAATAAGGACCGCGACCATAACCTACTTTGCCCTATCCCATTACACTCCAAAACTATACATAGACACTCAAAAATTAGAGTCTACAAAACAATCATTAGAAAGATACTGTGCTATGGATGCGAAACATAGATTATAACAAAGACCACAAAGAATAAGCTGGAAGTATTTGAAAAAAATACTGAAGAAAATATATATGTAGAGAAGGCGATACAACGTAAAACTTAACCATCTACTCAAGAAGCCCCATCTCTCAGAATTCGTCAGGTTGCACAGACTGCAATGGGCTGGTCATATATGTTAAAAAGGCTCTTAAACAGCAAAAGACAAAGGACCGAGAAGGAGGCCTTGAAAATGATGGGAGAGCGAAGTGATGGGGGACACACAACTCGCAAGCATCCGAATCTGGAAGAAAGAGAGAACAACATGGAAACTCTTCAATCAATAATTGCTGTAATAAACCCTCTTTATTTATGAATTTTAGAAGTGTTTTATATGAAACTCAAAGTAAAATATTTATTATATTTTATTAATTGGTACGACGTTTACATGTTGACTTAACAATAATTAATGACTACTTAATATCTAGTTTCACAATTTGTAATAATTGTCCAATAAGCACAATTCATCATATTACCACATTAACTTTAATTGTTTTATAAAATAGGAATGTGCTTCCTTCGCATTGCAAAAACTAAACTCTATTGATTACTGTATCTTCATTTATTTTGACTTGAAGTATGGCGTGTGCGTGTATGTGTTTCAAGAGGTTTGTGTATCGTGAATCATTTCTGGCCTGATTCATTGCTTGAAGGAAAGCCCAGGTTTTGATGCTGTCGAACACATTGTGGAAGTCCACGAATGCCAGATGTAGAGTACGCAGTATTCGGTTGCCTTTTCTATCACTGTTCGAATTGTTTGAAGGTGATATCGATCAATGGTGCTGAATCTTTCCTAAAACCCATCTGTTCTACAGGTTGATATGCGTCGAATTTAATTTTTAACCTGTTTGTAATAATCTTGGTCAAGAGTTTGTATAGAGACTAATGGCGTGAACTAAACCGTAAACCGTAACCTTAACAAGGTGAAAAACAAAAATATTTAAAAAAATTTGATCGTAGTAATTATTTCTACATTACATTACATGACACTTTTTTTTTACTAGACAGAGACACTGACACTTTTATTTGTCATTAATTTCATTACAAAAACATCAATTTTTTAAAATAATGAATGTTATAAGGCTTAAAAACTTTTCCATTTACACTATTTGGTCTCGATATTATATAGTAAGTAAACAATTATGAAATTGTATGAAAACAATTGTAATTTTTAATTACTTTTGACAAAACATTTATAATAATTGTCTTTGAGTTATCAATATTAATTATTTAGCAATTTCGAAATTTGTCTCTAAACAATGATTTAATGAAACAAAACGAAGCCTGTAACACGGAATCTTCTAAACCTGCGAAATCCCATTCGAAACCAACACCAGAAGGAGGTCCAAAAACGTTTAAAATTTATCGGTACGATCCTTGTAAATCTGGAAAAAAAGGTGGCGAACTTAAGAGTTACACAGTAGACACTTCTAAGTATATATTTAAAATTTTATTAATTTCATTTATTAAGAAATATGAGATAAAATCGACTTTATTAATTCATTTTTTTAGGATGAAAGGAAGAATGATTTTGGATGTGTTATTCCACGTTAAAAACCACATGGATAGTTCTTTGTCGTTTCGGAGATCTTGTAGGGAAGGTATTTGTGGTTCTTGCGCAATGAATATTGACGGAGTAAACGGTTTAGCGTGTATTACGTAAAAATTACTAAAATAGTGTTTAATTGTAAGGAAACAATGACGTTTAAATTTTATTGATTTAATTTTTTAGGCATATACCGAAGACTGCTGTAATTAAAATATATCCATTACCCCATATGTATATTATAAAGGATTTGGTAACGGATTTTCATCAATTTTACCAGAACTATGAATCTGTTAAACCGTACCTAATAAAAAACGTTAGAGCTAAGTATGGAGATCCATCTTATATGCAAAGTATCAGGGATAGAAAAAAATTGGTAAAATATTGTATTAAAATATTTCTTTAAAATGAACTTGGGTGTATTTAGGATAATCTTTACGAATGCATCCTTTGCGGATGTTGCACACATTCTTGTCCGTCTTATTGGTGGAACGGCGATAAATATTTAGGTCCGGCCGCTTTATTACACGCTTATAGATGGATAATTGATTCAAGGGATGATGCGTGCAAAGAAAGATTGGACTGTTTGAGAAATAAGTGGTCGGTTTTTAGATGTCATACTATTCTGAATTGTATGGTTTGTTGTCCAAAGGTAAGCAAAAATTGAAACTATAACAAAAATACGGTTTAAAAGATAGTGTTTTTAATTACAGAACTTAAATCCTGCAAAGGCAATTGCTGAAATACGATTGATGTTATCGCCTTTAAAAAAGAAAGAGAAGCCTGATATGCAATGATAAAAAACATAAAAAAGAAGAAATTGTATGTATTAATGCTCAACCGGTTTTAGATTTTTATCTTATTAACTTATATTTACTTATGATTAATTTTTAATGTGTTATTCTTTTGTAAATACATTTTTATTTTTGATTTTTGACATTGCATCGACTACATATCGGGTAGGCGGACTAACCAACCTTGCACCGCGACCCTAAGGATCTATTGTACCCCGATAGATATCGTTATCTAATTTCACCGTGCAGTCCAATGCTTTTAACGAACATCAACATCTTGCTCGGCGAAAGGTCATTCAGATCCCTTGAGGAGATAAACTGCGACCCAAAAATCGAGAATCTGATACGGTTAACGGCAGGGCAGTGACATAAAACATGCTCAACCGTCTCTGCTTCCTCCACACAGTCGGCATTCAACATCGTCGGCTAAACCCAACAAGTTGAGGTGTGCTTTTAATCGGCAGTGCCCAGTAAAAACACCCATTAGAACTTTTATGCTACTACGGGCAAGTCCTAAAATATTCCTGGGTTTGACAGTGGCTATGTTAATAAACACCTTAGCATGTCTCATTCCAGGAGAACTGGTCCACAGTAGGCGAAGTCTCTCTTCAGCCCACAGTCCAATCCTATATTTGGCCATNCATTTTTACTAATACGGTACTTCTTTTAATCACTTTGATCACTCTAACTTTTTAAAACAATTTTCCTCGTCGCCAATGTAAAATTTGTAATAAAATACATTCTTTCTCAACTAATACTTTATTCCGACTAAACGTAAAAATGAAATGTAACAAGACAAACATGTGTTCACACACAAAAACCAGTCTTACAAAAATAACCCAAAATAAACCGTATTCTACAGAGTGAGCCGGTGGAGCAATTAAATTTCGGTTCCGGATATTGACGGAATGAATGTCACCACGAAATCTAATCTTCCTCAGCAAATATGGCGGATTACCGGTACTCAGCAATCGGTGAAAGAAACAGAGAGATGAAAGCAAATAACGACCACGCATATTTAACCAATTTAGGTCTACTAAACGATAGGAGACTCTATCATATTTACGAATGCCGTAAATAAATCTAATGCAAGCGTTTTGCACTCGTTGGATCCTATTCGCGGTAAAAGCCATATACCGGTACAGTAGTATACAGTAGTTAAACAGTGACAAAATCAAACACTGACAAAGCATTTTCTTCATAGCAATACTGAGAACAGCTCTAAAAGTATATAAAACCTTCAATTTGCAGAAGGTAAGACCAATTATTTTAAGAGCGATATCTGAAGGAATTGTCCATCAATGGTCCAAGATTTTTAGCTTCATTAACAAAAGGAATTGAAAGATCATTAATATTAATATCAATATTTTGACATAGGTGTTCAACCTTCTTCTCATTACCAAATAGTAACATAACACTTTTTGAAGGATTTAACTTTAAAGAATGAGCAACTGAAAATGTATTCAAACTACTTAAGTCCTCATTAACCTTTGCCATAGCAGTAATAAATTCTTCTCGGGCAAAATGCAAATATACTTGAGTGTCATCCGCATACATTTGTATCTGACAATTTTTAACACATTTAGGCATAAAAGCAGTGTATATGCAAAATAATAAAGGTTCTAAAATGGAGCCCTGCGGTACACCTCTAGTTATATTCATAAAGTCTGAAACCTCAGTGACCTCGCCTCCCACTCGCACTAACTGTCGCCGATTCTGAAGATAAGATTGCATGAAACCTAAAAAATCATTACTACAACCTATATTGCGTAGTATAGTAACAAAATTGAATGGTTGACAGTGTCAAAAGCCTTACTAAAGTCCAAAAGCACTAATATAGTGAATTTATTATCATCCCTAGCCCTTATTATATCATCAGTAACATTTAATAAGGTAGTGGCACAGCTGCGACCAGGCATAAAGCCCGACAGTCCATCAGACAGAATGTTATATTCAATTAAAAATTCTCTAAGCTGCTTATTAATAATTTTTTCTAAAACTTTACTCAACGTTGGTAATATACTAATAGGGCGCTGATCTTTAAACTCAGTAGGTGAGGTCATCTTAGGTAAAGGCAGTATAATCGCAGACCTCCAGAACTTAGGAAAATAAGCACTAGTAATGCAACTATTTATAATATGAGTAATATGAGGTAGCAGTTGAGGAACCACCAGTTTCAATATAGAAACAGATACCCGATCATAACCATAAGCCCCACTCTTAATGGCAAAAATCAAATCCCTGACCGTCTCCTGCTCAACAACTTACAACTCAAATGGAGAGTTAGTCCCATTTAGTAAAGTAGACGAGTAAAATTTAATAGTGTCAGCTAAATTATCACTACTGACCGGGACACCATTGATGAAAAATTGATTTATTAAATTGGCATCTCTTAAATGAGACGGAATATCAGTGTTTTTATTAGGAACCACATGCACTTTTTTAAACGTTTTCCACGAGGTTTTACTATCAGAGTGTGTTCGTTGAATATTCAAAATAAGCCTTTTTTTCATTATGAATCGCGAGAGTAGTGTAGTTCCTCAACTGCTTATAGTATTGCCAACGAGCGTTCAATTTAGTACGTGTTTGATTATTAGTTGTAAGCTTGTGCCGTGAACGCGAGATGGCGCTACTTCCGAATGACTTATTTTGTAAGAGAGAGATCGAAATAAAGAGAGACATTATTCTTCCAACGATTCCAATAGAAACGACACGTGTTTTATTGAGAGTAACAGAAAATAATTATTAAAAAACCCCAACGTAAGAAATTATGGGGGATTCGTGAATCTCATTGTTCAACCCCCCAACATATGGTCCTTCGAGCCGGATAGTTACAGAAACAAAAGCGGTTTTGGGTGGTTTTGGGCGTCCATGGGAAGAGCCAGGAAGAGCAACGCAGTGACGTACGTAAGTCCCGTTCCTTTTCTTACCTTCCTACATTTTCATTCAACAATGGCAGAACGAAAGAAAGTTTTAACAGTAAATAGAGGTCAAATAAAAGCAAGAATTACTAGATTTGAAACGTATATTGAAAAAGCGTTACCGGAAAATGCAAACGAGGCAAGAATTCGGTTAGAACACGTCAAGGACGCTTTAGCCGAGTTTAACGAGATACAATCAGAATTAGAATTAATCGACGAAAACGAGCTAACAGGCAATGAACGCGATAATTTTGAAAATAAGTATTTTGCGATCCTATCTAAGGCGACTGAATTCGTGGAAAAACACATAATACGGACACCGACTACGTCGGCAGCGGCAAGTGATACAATAGATGTTTACGCGCTTCCGAGACAAAGCGATTTAAGTCAACAAAAAAATGTAAAATTACCGACGTTAGATCTTCCTAAGTTTTATGGTGATTACGTGGATTGGGTACATTTCGATGAAACTTTTTGTGCTTTGGTACATAATGATCCGCATATGGATGATATAAACAAATTTTATTATTTGATCAGCTGTTTAAAGGGTGATGCGGCGAAAACAATCGCTTCATTAGAGATAACGCGAGATAACTACAAGATTGCACGTGATTTGTTAAAAGAAAGATTCGAGAACAAAGAAAAAATAATAAAAACTCACGTATCGGCGTTGTTCGAATTACCAGCGATTACAAAGGAATCTCATATGCATTTACGTCGTTTACTTGACGATTACAACAGGCACACGCGCGCATTAAAGGCATTAGGTGAACCCGTCGAGCAATGGGGTACGCTTTTAATTCATATCTTAGCCAGAAAATTAGATGAAACAACGCGATTTAAATGGAAAGAACACGTTGTTGAAACGTACAAAAGAAAACAAATACCAGATGCACAAAGTATGATTGATTTTTTAACAAACCGATGCAATGTTTTCGAAACGATCGAAAGAGGCAAACCAAAAATTGGAAAGTTATCGGCACATTTGACCGTCGACAAAGCGGAAGGGAAATCACATGATCTACAATTGCGGTAAATTTAAAGATTTAGATGTAAAAACAAAGTATAACGAGGCAAAACGATTGAAACTTTGTATCAATTGTTTGAAGGGTGGCCATTTTGCGAGTAAATGTAAGTCGTTGTCCACGTGCAAAAAATGTGCGGAAAGGCATAATACATTGTTGCATGTAGCAAAACCAATTCCAACAGCGACAAATATAACACCAGAGAACACCAAAGAAAACGATGAACAACCAACCGTACAAGCTTTGAAGGCCACCAACGAGCAGAATGTTTTTTTGTCAACAGCGATAGTTGAAGTAAAGAATGGAGAAGGTAAATGGCAAAGAGCACGAGCTTTATTGGATTCTGGTTCTCAATCCAACTT
>NW_019281569.1:6147-18142 GCF_000648695.1 Onthophagus taurus | reverse complement strand
TTTTCAAAAATAACTTAATTTTACAACACTGCGATTATTTATTTTCGATAATTAAAGAATTAATAAAACAAAACTATTTATCTTAAAAATGTCTCCATTTAGAAACCGGAAGTAATCATAAAAATAATTATTTTGGGTTGCCGTTGTTTTCGGGTTATAGGGAATTAAAAATCGTTTAAAATGAGTCCAAACACGATGGGGTTATCTTAAAAAACAAAAAAGTTGCAAACTAAAAATGAATAAAAACAATTGAGAATCACCTGTCAAAGTATTTTTAAAACAATCGTATCTTGCTTGTTTTTAAAGATAACCCCATCGAGTTTGGAATCATTTTAAAGCATTTTTAATCTAAATTACGAAATTTCATTCAAAATTGAAAAAATTTTGATTTTAGTTTGATTAATTTTTTATATAACTTTTTCAAAAATAATTTAATTCACGAATTCTTCGATTATTTTCTTTGTATTATCATCCATTATTAAAGAATTAATAAAACAAAAATATTTATCTCAATAATTTTTCGATTTAGAAACCGGAAGTGATCGTAAAAATGGTTATTTCGGTATGTCGTTGTTTTCGGATTGTAGGGAATTAAAAATCCTTTAAAATGAGTCCAAACACGATGGGGTTATCTTAATAAATAAACAAGTTGCAAACTAAAAATGAATAAAAACAATTGAGAATCACCTGTCAAAGTATTTTTAAAACAATCGTATTTTGCTTGTTTTTAAAGATAACCCCATCGAGTTTGGAATCATTTTAAAGCATTTTTAATCTAGATTATGAAATTTTATTCAAAATTAAAAAAAAATTGATTTTAATTTGATTAATTTTTTTATATAATTTTTTCATAATTAATTAAATTCATAAATTCTTTGACTTCTCTTCTTGTCTTATCTTCCATTATTAAAGAATTAATAAAACCAAAACATTTATCTCAAAAATTTCTCGATTTAGAAACCGGAAGTGATCATAAAAATGGTTATTTTGGATTGTCGTTATTTTCGGGTTGTAGAGAATTAAAAATCCTTTAAAATGAACCCAAACACGATGAGGTTATCTTAATAAATAAAAAAGTTACAAACTAAAAATTAATTAAAACAATTGAGAATCACCAGTCAAAATATTTTTAAATCAATCATATCTCAGTCGTTTTTAAAGATAACCCCATCGTGTTTGGGCTCATTTTAAAGGATTTTTAACAAAGATTAAGAATTTCTTCATGATATTTTCTTTAAGCAATTTTTCACCTTTATCAACTGGATAACTCGCGACAACTTTTTGCCGCTTAAACGGCGACTTAACATTCAAAGAGGCCCCCAACTTATAAACGTCCAAAGGAATCACCGTTGATGATACAGGAACTAAATCTATCAATAAAATTGATTAATAATCCAAAAAAATACAGAAATAAAAACTCACCAGGTTCCAAAACTTTATTTTCTTTCATTCTATAAATAGTTGGAACACTTTCAGCACCGACAACAATTAAAACGATTAAAAAATATTGAAAAATCATTTTTGCGATCTTCCCCGTGCCAAAACTAAGAATTGAGTGAAAAAAAAAACTTTCCAACAGAACGCGACGCCCACAATCTCAGTTCTCACCGTTTTGAGACTCTCTATTTAGAGTTCCACCACTTTAATAAAACACTACTTGTAGCCTTGTGATTAAGAGAGAGAGAAAACAAAAATGAAAAGCGGTAAAGTCAACCCACTAACGACAAATCTATTCAAAATCATTTTTTTAGTAATTCTTTATTTATAACGATGATGAATGAATAACATTTTGATCATAAATTATTTCTTTTTTTGTAATTCTTGTTTGCTAAATCGCAATTGTGAAAAAAAGGATATAATAGAGAGGCTCGGTGCTCAACGGCGTGAAAGTCAGTCATATTTCCGAAGGTAACTCCCAGGTAAAGGTCACACGTCGCACTTTACTCACTGTGTGTTGCAGCAATTGGCCCCCATTCTGTATGCGCCATCCGGAAAAGGGGGGCGCAACATAACAGAACTATACGGGGTCCCCGCAACAGGTGCGTTGCTGTTGTTGGTTATTATTCACGGACGAATGCTCTTTGCGTGGGTGGGTTTCGACATAATAGATTTGTGCGATTTCATTCTTTTTTGAATTATTTAAGATTTTAATGTCAACAACATTCATTTTTATATACGTAATTTTTATATTTGTGTATCTCGACTTTCACATCTTATAGAATAGTTAATTGTATGCTTAGATGATTATTATTTATTGTGATAATATAGCCAAGGTCATTTGCGGGCGAGGCGCTACCTTAATTATCCTTTATCCTTAACGGTCTTAATTGTGGTGCTTCAACCGTATTCTATATTAAATGGTGACAAAGATAACAAAGATAGATATTCGCTATCTTGTATGTCAAGGATTTGGTTTATCTTCGCTGGTTGAGATAAAAAAGCCAAGCTCATTCGCGGCCGAGGCGCTAGTTCGATGATACATCGGCTATAACCTACCCTGAACAGCAAAAATATATCTCAGGCTACCTTAGTATACAATAATCAATTCGCTGGTTGAACTAAAAAGATATTTGGAAAAATGTGTTAAAATTTCCTAACTTTGATGGCCTGTATCTTTGAAATTTGAAGACTTTTACTAATTTTTTTTTACATGAATCGTCATCATTTTCACTCTAGTACATGTGGCTAAATTTATTCCCAGAGTCACCGAAACACCCTGTATAGTCTTTTACAAGGTATCTCTCTTACAAAATACATTTAGTCTTGTGTAAGCCAAATTTGTTATGCCAAATTGTTTTTGGAAGCAATATGTTATCTTCTGCCAATAGTATCTACTTTTCTGGCAACAGTAACCAGCTTTCTACAAACAATTTTGTGTTTTGCCAATAGCAGATAATTTGCTTTCAGAATTATTTCTCCTTAAGTCCTACCGTTGCAGTGTTGCACTGTTCTGCCAACAGTATGTTGTCTTCTAGTAGCAGTGTGCAGTTTCAATAAGCGAGATCTGCGCCATTAACGACATCTAATCTTCGATTAGTAATATTTAATTTTCTGTCAACATGTAAGCAAATTTACATTTGCTCCATCTGCTATATACTGTCTTCTGCCAGTAGTATCTAGTCTTATACCAGCAGTATCTAGTCTTTTTTAACAATATCTAATCTTCTGCCAGCTGTATCTAATCTTCTACCAACAATATCTCGTCTTCTGACATCAGTATTTAGCTTTCTGCCATCAGTATCTAATCTTATGCAATCAGTATTTAGTATTCTATTGGCAATATCTATCCTTCTGTCAGTAGTATCTAGTATTAGCGGTGACCATGATACCAAGTACCATGATCTTCTTAAGGAATAAGCCTTCTGCCAGCAATTTTCATACTTCACAAGCAACATCTAGTCCTCTGACACCAGTATCTAATCTTCTGCAATCTAGTCACCCGTATCTACTATCCGTGCCAAAAGTCAAGGCCGATGAAGAAATTTCCATAAAATTTATTGTAATCATTGAACATTTCTACGTAACATGTTAATATGAATTTCTTTTTATCACAAGGTAAATGAAAAAAGTACCTGATTTTTTAAAGTACTATATTCATTTAACTCGCGATTAAAAGAAAACCATGGAGCCGAGAAATTTCAAAGTCATATAAATGTTTCAATAAACTTTACTGCAATTATTTTCAACGAGTAGAAATGGTTGGAAATTAATAGTTTATAAATTATATGTATGATTACTTTTGACATACTTCTCTATGTTCCCATGTACATAAACAGGTAAGTATGTAAATTTGCTCCATCTGCTATATACAGTCTTCTGCCAGTAGTATTTAGTCTTGTGTCAGCATTTTTTCGTTTTGTAAGAGCAGTGTGTAGTCCCCAATGAGTAGTATTTGCTCCATTAGTAATATACAGTCTTCCATTGGCAGTGTTTAGTGATCTGCTAGTAGTATCCAGTCTTTTGTTAGTAGTATTTAACCGTCTGCAACAATATTTTATTTTTGGGTAGCAATGCGTAGTCTTCTATAAAGAGAATTTTCTCCATCAGCAATATCCAGTCTTTTGCCAGTAGTTTCTAGTCTTATACCAACAGTATCTAGCCTTTTTTCAACAATATCTAGTCTTCTGCTAGCAGTATTTAATCTTGTGTTAGCATCATTTCGTCTTGTAGGAGTAGTGCGTGGTCCTCAATGAGAAGTGTCTGCTCCATTAGTAATATACAGTCTGTTATTAGCAGTGTTTAGTGATTTGCCAGCTGTATCCAGTCTTCATCTAGCAGTATTTAATCTACTGCCAACAGTATTTCGTGTTTTAGTAGTAATGTGTAGTTTTCTATAAAAGAAATTTGTTCCATCAGTTATATTTGTCATTATGCAGTATTTTGTGTTCTGCCATTAATCTATAATCTTCTGCATTCAGTGTTTTAGTCTTCTATTGGCAAAGTTTAACTTTCTCTCAATAATATCTAGCATTAGCAGTGATCTTGAGACAGTTGTGACAACAATAACTATGATGTTATTAAAGAGTGACCTATAAGCTTTCTGCCAGCAATTTTCAGTCTTCACAAGCAGAATCTAGTCATTTGGCAGTAGTATCTAGTTTTCTGCCATCAATACATAATCATCTGCAATCAGCATTTAGTCTTCAAATCATTTGCATGTAGTACCCAGTTTTCTATTAGCAGTATCAACTCTTCCATTAACAGTATCTTAATCTATAGTCTTGTATTAAAAATGTCTAGTCTTCTGCTACCAGTATATAGTCTTTTACAAGGTATCTCTCTTACAGGGAACACCCAATCTTGTGTAAGCCAAATTTATTATGTCAAATTGTTTTTGCAAGCAATATGGTATCTTCTGCTAATAGTATCTACTTTTCTGGCAGCAATAACCAATTGTCTACAAACAATTTTGTGTTTTGCCAGTAGCAGATAATCTACTTTCAGAATTATTTCTCCTTGAGTTTTTCCTTTGCAGTATTTAATTTTTCGCAAGTAGTATCTAATTTTCTGCCAGCTGTATCTAACCTTCTGCAATCAGTATTTAGTCTTCCATTGGCAATATCTCAATTTCGAACAGAAGTATTAGGCTTCTGCCATCAGTATCTAACTTTTTGCAATCAGTATTTGGTTTTCCATTGGCGTATTATCGGTAATTTTGAGATTATCGTAACACCTAGTACCATAATGTTACTAAGGAATTACCTATAAACCTTCTGTTGTTGGCATATTGTTGGCAGAAGGCTTATTTCTGCCAACAATTTTCACTCTACACAATCACCATTTAGTCCTTTGACACCAGTATCTAATCTTCTGCAAGCAGTATCTAGTCTTCTGCCAGCAATATCTAGTTTTTTGCCAACAGTATTTAGCTTTTTTCCAATAATATTTTGTCTTCGGGTAGCAATACGTAGTTTTTTATAAAGAGAATTTGCTCCATCAGCAATATCCAATCTTTTGCCAGTAGTATCTAGTCTTATACCAGCAGTATCTAGTCGTTTTCTAACAATATCTAGTCTTCCCCCAGCAGTATTTAGTCTTGTGTCAGCATTTTTTCGTTTTTTATGAGCAGGGTGTGGTCTCCTATGAATAGTATTTACTCCATTAATAATATACAGTCTTCCATTGGCAGTGTTTAATGATCAGCCAGTAGTATCCAATCTTCTGTTAGTAGTATTTAGCCTTCAGCCAACAATAATTCATTTTTGGGTAGCAACGCGTAGTCTTCTATAGAGAGAATTTGCTCCATCAGCAATATCCAGTTTTTTGCCAGTAGTATCTAGTCTTATACCAGCAGTATTTAGTCTTTTTCCAACAATATCTAGTCTTCTCCCAGCAGTATTTAGTCTTGTGTCAGCATATTTTCGTTTTTTAGGAGCAGTGTGTGATCCCCGATGAATAATATTTACTCCATTAGTAATATACAGTCTTCCATTAGCAATGTTTAATGATCAGCCAGTAGTATCCAGTCTTCTGTAAGTAGTATTTAGACTTCTGCCAACAATAATTCATTTTTGGGTAGCAACGCGTAGTCTTCTATAAAGAAAATTTGCTCCATCAGCAATATCTAGTTCTTTGCCAGTAGTATCTAGTCTTATACCAACAGTATCTAGTTTTTTTCCAACAATATCTAGTCTTCTGGCAGCAATATTTAATCTTCTGCCAACAATAATTCATTTTTGGGTAGCAACGCGTAGTCTTCTATAAAGAAAATTTGCTCCATCAGCACTATCCAGTCTTTTGCCAGTAGTATCTAGTCTTATACCAGCAGTATCTAGTTTTTTTCCAACAATATCTAGTCTTCTGGCAGCAATATTTAATCTTCTGCCAACAATAATTCATTTTTGGGTAGCAACGCGTAGTCTTCTATAAAGAAAATTTGCTCCATCAGCAATATCTAGTTTTTTGCCAGTAGTATCTAGTCTTACACCAACAGTATCTAGTCTTTTTCTAAAAATATCTAGTCTTCTGCCAGCAGTATTTAGTCTTCTGCCAACAATAATTCATTTTTGGGTAGCAACACGTAGTCTTCTATAAAGAAAATTTGCTCCATCAGCAATATCTAGTTTTTTGTCAGTAGTATCTAGTCTTATATCAGCAGTATCTAGTCTTTTTCCAACAATATCTAGTCTTCCGCCAGCAGTATTTAGTCTTCTGCCAACAATAATTCATTTTTGGGTAGCAACGCGTAGTCTTCTATAAAGAAAATTTGCTCCATCAGCAATATCTAGTTTTTTGCCAGTAGTATCTAGTCTTATACCAGCAGTATCTAGTCTTTTTCCAACAATATCTAGTCTTCTGCCAGCAGTATTTAGTCTTCTGCCAACAATAATTCATTTTTGGGTAGCAACGCGTAGTCTTCTATAAAGAAAATTTGCTCCATCAGCAATATCTAGTTTTTTGCCAGTAGTATCTAGTCTTATACCAGCAGTATCTACTCTTTTTCCAACAATATTTAGTCTTTCGCCAGCAGTATTTAGTCTTCTGCCAACAATAATTCATTTTTGGGTAGCAACGCGTAGTCTTCTATAAAGAAAATTTGCTCCATCAGCACTATCCAGTTTTTTGCCAGTAGTATCTAGTCTTATACCAGCAGTATCTAGTCTTATATTAGCAATATACAGTCTTCTATTAGCAGTGTTTAGTGATTTTCCAGCTGTATCCAGAAATATTTCATGTTTTAGTAGCAATGTGTAGCTTTTTGTAAAAGGAATTAGCTCCATCAGTTATATCTTGTCTTCCGTTAGCAGTATTTAGTGTTCTGCCATCAATGCATAATCTTCTCCAATCAGTATTTTTATCAACAATATCCAGTATTAGCAGTGCCCTTGAGACAGTTGTGGCATCAAGAACACTATGATATTATTAAGGAGTGACCTATAACCTTTTTGCCAGCAATTTTTATTCTTCACGAGTAGCATCTAGTTCTTTGGCAGTAGTATCTAACTTTCTGCCATCGATATATAATCTTCTGCAATCAGTATTTAGTCTTCAAATCATTTGCAAATAGCACCCAGTCTTCTATTTAGCAGCATCTAGGCTTCTATCAGCATTATTTAGTTTTCTGCCAGCAGAAACTCTGGATTTGCAACAAATGCATTTCCAATTCATCATCTCATAGAGTTGTTATCTTCATATCCGAATTGTCTAAAATAACATATTTGTTATGGAAATATAATTTTTAGCTCCTTCTATTAATTTTTTTAACTGTAAGTACACACTAGTGCTAATTAAAATGGCCATCGTTGGTACATAGACCTTAAATAGAAACGCATTAAGTATTAATTACCGGACGCGCTCACAAAGAGCTCTCTAAAAGGGGGGTGCCCGGGGTGAAACATCCCCGATTCGTCTTTTGCCTTCCTTCTGCTACCTTCTGCTTCATCCCCGAAGGCAGGTAACAATTTAATTAAAATAGGGGCGAAGCGGGGGCGAAGTGGGTTGCTGGTAATGTCGATGGTCGTGGTAAAAATATGTTTTTTTAAGTTATTTAAAAATGATATTTCTAGTTATTCAATTATTTATTTTTATACGAAAAAAAAAATGGCTCCCAGACAAAAATAAAAAAAAAATAAACCCGGATTTCAAATGGAGATGATACCCCGAAGGTATATTCTTCATCACGCACACACGGTGTTTCTCTCGTTTACGCAAAAAACGGTTTAAATATCCCTGGCGCCCCCACCCTCTGTCGTCGCAACGTTAAATTTGTTAATGGACAGGAGGGAAAGAGATGGAGAAGAGAGATAATACTCCTCCTTCGCCTCTTCATCCTCTGGTTGCTGTTGGTGCTGCTGCTGGTTATCGCGTTACCACGATATACAGGAACGTATTGATTAACGCCTCGGGGGAAACGGACGTCAACGCCAGAGAAACTGTTCCGAAAAGGGAATTAAAGAGAAAAAGTGAAAGAAAATTTATTTTAATCTACAATTTTATTTTTAGATTAATTTCCTCCTGCATATTCATGAAGGAAAATTTCAAATTTAGCGTCATCACTCGACGTTTCGGATCGTTCAAATCGCGATATTTTGTTTTTTTTTTTGCGATTTTTTTAATCGCCCCGAGTACCCATTACGAATACGGAATATTTATCAATCCATCAAAAAAAAAAAAATCATGGTAACATCGTGAATTTTTAATTCCAATTTTCCTAATTTCCCCATTATCATCAAGCGTAGAAATATTAAAAAAAAATGTTGATGTTACATCAAAAAATTGTCAACCGTTTTTTATGATTTTATCGCCTATATCCGTTACTTTACGGACACACTGTATATCAAAGTAGGGGGTGTAGCTGAACGTTCAGTTATACCCCCCTTTTAAGATGTCAGCATTTTGATGGTACCATCATTTTGTGCTATTTATGTACTAATTTTGTACGGCATTAAAAATTTTTGTACTAATTATTTAGTATATTTTTTATACAGTGCGCGGCAAAATTATGGAACATATTCAATAAATTGATAACAAATTGTTTTTTGCAAAAATGCCGAAACGGGTCAATTTTGGTTAATCATAACACACATTATGACACCATATTCACTTCCTGATAATCATTTTTTATGAGTTATGACGTCATCGACATTTTTTTTTAATGGCACCATATGCATTTGTTTACAAAATCTGAAAGTATATATTTCTCTGCGACTAACGATGTAAATATCGATATGGGTTACATAAAGAAAATTTNTTTTATCAACAATATCCAGTATTAGCAGTGCTCTTGAGACAGTTGTGGCATCAAGAACATTATGATATTATTAAGGAGTGACCTATAACCTTTTTGCCAGCAATTTTTATTCATCACGAGTAGCATCTAATTCTTTGGTAGTAGTATCTAACTTTCTGCCATCGATATATAATCTTCTGCAATCAGTATTTAGTCTTCAAATCATTTGCAAATAGCACCCAGTCTTCTATTTAGCAGCATCTAGGCTTCTATCAGCATTATTTAGTTTTCTGCCAGCAGAAACTCTGGATTTGCAACAAATGCATTTCTAATTCATCATCTCATAGAGTTTTTATCTTCATATCCAAATTGTCTAAAATAACATATTTGTTATGGAAATATAATTTTTAGCTCCTTCTATTAATTTTTTTAACTGTAAGTACACACTAGTGCTAATTAAAATGGCCATCGTTGGTACATAGTCCTTAAATAGAAACGCATTAAGTATTAATTACCGGACGCGCTCACAAAGAGCTCTCTAAAAGGGGGGTGCCCGGGGTGAAACATCCCCGATTCGTCTTTTGCCTTCCTTCTGCTACCTTCTGCTTCATCCCCGAAGGCAGGTAACAATTTAATTAAAATAGGGGCGAAGCGGGGGCAAAGTGGGTTGATGGTAATGTCGATGGTCGTGGTAAAAATATGTTTTTTTAAGTTATTTAAAAATGATATTTCTAGTTATTCAATTATTTATTTTTATACGAAAAAAAAAATGGCTCCCAGACAAAAATAAAAAAAAAATAAACCCGGATTTCAAATGGAGATGATACCCCGAAGGTATATTCTTCATCACGCACACACGGTGTTTCTCTCGTTTACGCAAAAAACGGTTTAAATATCCCTGGCGCCCCCACCCTCTGTCGTCGCAACGTTAAATTTGTTAATGGACAGGAGGGAAAGAGATGGAGAAGAGAGATAATACTCCTCCTTCGCCTCTTCATCCTCTGGTTGCTGTTGGTGCTGCTGCTGGTTATCGCGTTACCACGATATACAGGAACGTATTGATTAACGCCTCGGGGGAAACGGACGTCAACGCCAGAGAAACTGTTCCGAAAAGGGAATTAAAGAGAAAAAGTGAAAGAAAATTTATTTTAATCTACAATTTTATTTTTAGATTAATTTCCTCGTGCATATTCATGAAGGAAAATTTCAAATTTAGCGTCATCACTCGACGTTTCGGATCGTTCAAATCGCGATATTTTGTTTTTTTTTTTGCGATTTTTTTAATCGCCCCGAGTACCCATTACGAATACGGAATATTTATCAATCCATCAAAAAAAAAAAAATCATGGTAACATCGTGAATTTTTAATTCCAATTTTCCTAATTTCCCCATTATCATCAAGCGTAGAAATATTAAAAAAAAATGTTGATGTTACATCAAAAAATTGTCAACCGTTTTTTATGATTTTATCGCCTATATCCGTTACTTTACGGACACACTGTATATCAAAGTAGGGGGTGTAGCTGAACGTTCAGTTATACCCCCCTTTTAAGATGTCAGCATTTTGATGGTACCATCATTTTGTGCTATTTATGTACTAATTTTGTACGGCATTAAAAATTTTTGTACTAATTATTTAGTATATTTTTTATACAGTGCGCGGCAAAATTATGGAACATATTCAATAAATTGATAACAAATTGTTTTTTGCAAAAATGCCGAAACGGGTCAATTTTGGTTAATCATAACACACATTATGACACCATATTCACTTCCTGATAATCATTTTTTATGAGTTATGACGTCATCGACATTTTTTTTTAATGGCACCATATGCATTTGTTTACAAAATCTGAAAGTATATATTTCTCTGCGACTAACGATGTAAATATCGATATGGGTTACATAAAGAAAATTTTGAGAAAATTAGCTTTAAAGGTACAAATTTTATTTTTTTTCTGAACTTAAAAATAGCATTACCCATGGGTAACCATGGAAACGCTTTGTTTGGTTTTAATAATGTCTATTCAAAAACGTCAAAATTAGTTTTGTGAGTGTTTAATTGAATTGAAACAATTTTTATAGCGATTAATTCCTGTATTTTTGCATTGTTTTCTGTGTTGTAATTGTTTGTTTGTATTTTTTTTCTGTTTTATGTTGTTTAGTTTTGTATTAGTTATTTTGCGTTATATTCTGATTGAGATTGTTATTTGTTGTTATTTTTTGCCGTGTTCTGTGTTCATTAGTCCAGTTTTGTTCAATATTTGTTACTGTTTTGTTTTTATTTTTGAGCATTTGTTGTTACGTATTTATTTTAAAATAATTATGGCTCATTTAAGTGAAACCCAACGCATAGAAATTTTAATTCTTATTGGATGTGGAGATAAAACCCGAACACAACAAGAGGTATGCAATTTGTTTAATGCAAAGTACCCTGACAGAGTTATTAGTAGATCAACAGTTAGCAAAATTGACAAGAAATTTAGAGAAACTGGACATGTTAAGCACATTGCACATGCTGGACGTCCTAAAATCAACGAAAATGTGAAACTTAATATTTTGTTAGCTGTTGAAGATGATCCCCATAGTAATTCGAGACAAATTGCAGCGGATCATCAAGTTTCTCAGCGATCTGTACTACGTGTGCTACGAGCAGAGAGGTACCATCCCTACAAAGTGCAGTTAGTGCAAGAACTCAATGAAGATGACACAGATCGCCGCATGGAATTCTGTGAAATTATGCAGAATCGATGTGACCGTAATCCACTCTTTATTTACAACGTTTTATTTTCGGATGAAGCTACATTTTGCCTGAATGGCACATTT
>NW_019281567.1:0-15164 GCF_000648695.1 Onthophagus taurus | reverse complement strand
AAAACAAATGATTAACGAAAAATATAAATAATATGAAAAAGTCAATATAAGATTGTAATTAATAAAATTGTTAATAAACATTATCATATTGAAGAAATTGTACAATTTTCTGATAATTAACATCGACGAGAAAAAGAGTCTTAATAATATTATACATTATACATGCGGAAGACACGGAACACCCTCCTGTATAGTCTGCTAAAAAGTCAGCAACTGTTTTGTGCTCATTGTATTTCAAGTTTTTTTTTCTGCAGTTATTTCATTGCCGTTATTTTTTTTTATTCTCAAAAGATCAAATCAGCCGTATTTTTGAGAATTATAATAATATAAAAATATAATACGTACGTTAAATTGAAGCTTAGAGATTTTAGATTATGAAGTGATATAAAAACTATTAGATAATATTATTGAAATTTCCAAGAAAAAACTATTAGAGAAGAAATTGTTAAACTATAAATCAAAAATAACACCAAGTTTCAAAAAATCATATTGGCCGTGTTTTTAATGATAATGATATGATATGTATGTTAAAGTGAACCTTAAGGATTCTAGATTATGATGTGATATAAAAATTATTAGATAATATTATGGAAATTTCGAGGAAAAAATTATTAAAGAAGAAATTGTTAAATTATAAATCAAAGATAACACATAATTTTCAAAAAATCATATCGACTGTGTTTTTAACGATAATGATATGATATGTACGTTAAATTGGACCTTAAGGATTCTAGATTATGGTGTAATATAAAAACTATTAGATAATATTGAAATTTCCAGGAAAAAATTGTTAATGAGGAAATTGTCAAATTATAAATCAAAAATAACACCAAATTTTCAAAAAATCATATCGGCCCTATTTATAATCATAGTGATATGATATATATGTTAAATTGAACATTAATGATTCTAGATTATGATGTGATATAAAAACTATTAGATAATATTATGGAAATTTCCAGGAAAAAATTATTAAAGAAGAAATTGTCAAATTATAAATGAAAAATAACACCAAATTTTCAAAAAATCATATCGGCCCTATTTTTAATCATAGTGATATGATATATATGTTAAATTGAACCTTAATGATTCTAGATTATGATGTGATGTAAAAACTATTAGATAATATTATGGAAATTTCCAGGAAAATATTATTAAAGAAGAAATTGTCAAATTATAAATCAAAAAGAACACCAAATTTTCAAAAAATCATATCGGCCCTATTTATAATCATAGTGATATGATATATATGTTAAATTGAACATTAGTGATTCTAGATTATGATGTGATATAAAAACTATTAGATAATATTATGGAAATTTCCAGGAAAAAATTATTAAAGAAGAAATTGTCAAATTATAAATGAAAAATAACACCAAATTTTCAAAAAATCATATCGGCCCTATTTTTAATCATAGTGATATGATATATATGTTAAATTGAACCTTAATGATTCTAGATTATGATGTGATATAAAAACTATTAGATAATATTATGCAAATTTCCAGGAAAAAATTATTAAAAAAGAAATTGTCAAATTATAAATCAAAAATAACAAAAAATTTTCAAAAAATCATATCGGCCGTGTTTTTAATCATAATGATATGATACGTAAATGATATTTTGAAGAACAGGTTGCACCACTTAAAAGAGCATGCTTCTCTTTATAAATCAATAAACTTTGAGAACAAATTCTTAAGAATTCAATGTTTCAGGGATTTTGAAATTTATCCAAAATAACGTAAAAGTTACTAACGTTTTTCATCATGTTTAAGAATTAATATCTTTAAAATTAAATGATGGTTTCAAAAACAGGTTGCACCACTTAAAAGAGCATGCTTTTCTTTATAAACCAACAAACTTGGAGAACAAACTCTTAAGAATTTGATTTTTTAGAGAGTTTTAAAGTTATCCAAAATAACGCAAAAGTTACTAACATTTTTCATTATGTTTAAATATTAATATCTTCAAAACTAAATGATATTTTGAAGAACGGGTTGCACCACTTGAAAGAGCATGCTTTTCTTTATAAATCAACAAACTTTGAGAACAAACTCTTAAGAATTTGATTTTTCAGACATTTTTAAAGTTATCCAAAATAACGTAAATGTTACTAACATTTTTCATAACGTTTAAGGATTAATATCTTTAAAATTAAATGATATTTTCAAACGCGGGTTGCACCATTTGAAGGAGCATGCTTTTTTTTATAAATTAACAAATTTTGAGAATAATTCTTAAGAATTCGATTTTTCAGGGATTTTTAAAGTTATCCAAAATAACGTAAAAGTTACTAACATTTTTCACCATGTTTAAGAATTAATATCTTCAAAACTAAATAATATTTTCAAAAACAGGTTTCACCAGTTAAAAGTGCATGCTTTTCTTTATAAATCAATAAACTTTGAAAACAAACTCTTAAGAATTCGATTTTTGAGAGAGTTTTAAAGTTATCCAAAATAACGCAAAAGTTACTAACATTTTTCATCATATTTAAGAATTAATATCTTTAAAACTAAATGATATTTTCAAAAACGGGTTACGCCAGTTAAAAGAGCATACTTTTCTTTGTAAATCAATAAACTTTTTATCATTTCACTAAATTTATAATGGTAGATTTGTTCAATATGTGAGGTTAAGTCGATGTGACGTTAAGTTTTTGACATAACATTAAATGAATCGTAGAATTTTTCTAGTCATCACGGTTTTTGAGTTATAAAGAGTTAAGTATTTTAGAAGTTGAGTATTCAGTATTTGAGTTGTATTTATAATAAAATTCAAAAACCGTGATGATTAGAAGATTTCTACGTACACATTGGATTTCACGTGAAAAAATCTATTAGAACCCATTCTTACTTTTTTACTAAGCTTCCGGATAGCTGAGATACAGGAGGTGTCTGAAAATCGTAAACTTCAAACACTCCCTGTATATCAAAAACGAAGAGGGCTATGAAAATTTTTGTTGCGCCTTATAAGTTTCACAAAAAAGTAGCTTAGGGTCGCGAAAGCCGCAGTCGAAGAAAGCTTACCAGGCATAAACGCAGAGACTCGCAAAATGTAACACGAGAGACGGAGGAGCTGAAACGTGCCAAAAAGCTGCTAAAAGCCGCAATCTGGGAAAGCAAGAAGAAGAAGTGGGAGGAGATGCGGGAAGACGTTAATCGCGACCCATGGGGCCTGGGCTATAGGGTGGCCGTGAAAAAACTCGGTCACGCTTCTGCACCTGTAGTGTTTGACGCCGAGATGATGTTACCCATAGTCAACGCACTCTTTCCAAACCGACCCAAGCAGAATTTTTCATCCCTTCTCAACACGAACGAGGCTCCCCCTTTCACCGACGAGGAATTAGTTAAGGCTTGCACTTCGATGAAGAATAGAAAGGCGCCAGGCCCGGATGGAATTCCTTCGGAGGCCCTTAAGGTGGCCGTTACAACATCCCCTGATGTCATGCTACACATGTACAACGCATGCCTTAAAGAGGGTACTTTCCCCGATGCCTGGAAGGTACAGAGATTGGTTTTGATTCGAAAAAAAAAGGCGATCCTTCTTGTCCATCTGCATACCGACCCCTGTGCATGCTGGACACCGCGGGGAAGCTGCTTGAAAGGCTGCTTCGGAGCAGATTAAATAATGTAATAGAGAGCGCAGGCGGACTAGCAACCAGACAGCACGGCTTCCGCACTGGCAGATCGACGATAGGAGCCGTCAAAGAAATAGTCCAAACTTTTAAGGAGGCTCAACGAAAAAACCATTACTCTAGGCCCATCGTAGTACTGATCACCTTAGACATTAGAAACGCGTTTAACTCTGCGCGCTGGGAGGAGATCCTCCATGCCTTGGAACGAAACTTCGCAACCCCGGACTATCTGATGCGGATTCTGGGAAGTTACTTCACGAATAGGATTCTATCCTACGATACCCTACAAGGCCCAAGAACAAAGAGGATGACATGCGGAGTGGCGCAGGGGTCCGTCCTCGGCCCGGTGCTGTGGAACGTCTTCTACGACGGGATTCTGCGGCTGCAGATGCCTGACGGAGTTTTTCTTGTGGGCTACGCGGACGATTTGGCTGCGGTGATCCAGGCACGGAACGAAACCGAGGCTCAGAGAAGTATAAACAGAGTAATGAGAAGGACAAGCTGTTGGATGATGGACCGCGGTCTGACCCTTGCGGCTGATAAAACGGAAATCATCCTGCTTACTGGACGCCGCATACCGCTGGAGATAGGTTTCAAAGTTCAAGAGACCGAAATCGTCAGTCGGAAAGCCCTGAAATATTTGGGGGTAACGCTCGACAATAGACTAACATTCCGAGATCATGTGAGGTGTGCCTGCGATAGAGCGGCAAAAATTACAACAATGCTGAGTCGCATAATGGGAAATGTTGGCGGACCGACTGCGACCAAGCGCAGACTACTTATGGAGGTCTCAAATGCCATAATGTTATACGGCTGCGAGATCTGGACCGATGATCTAAGGCAGGATAGCCGCAAACGTCTCATATCAGTCCAAAGAAGAAGTGCCCTGCGGATTACATCTGCGTATAGAACAGTGTCAGGACCTGCGGTGCTTGTAATCGCTGGCATACCCCCCCTTGACCTACTAGCTGCGGAAAGAAAGGAGGTATATGAAACAAAAGACGCAGTGGAACCGATACAAGCGCGTAAGCAGGCTAGAATGCATACCTGTGATAAATGGCAGAAGCTATGGGACGAGGAAACCCGAGGCAGGTGGACGGCTCGACTGATCCCGCGTATTCAGATTTGGCGTGATCGAAAGCACGGCGAAGTCAATTACTACATTACCCAAATCCTAACGGGGCACGGATATTTTTGTAAATACCTCTGGAACATCGGAAAAGTAAATAGCCCTGCTTGCCCATATGCGGATGGGCTGACAGATGACGCCGAACACACAGTGTTCCACTGCCACAGATGGAAAACCGAAAGGGAAGAGTTGACGGCAAATGTAGGCCCTATAGCACCCGACACGCTGGTCAACAAAATGATTAGTGACGAAGCGACTTGGACAACAATCGTTACCTTTTTGACGAAGGTCCTCACCCAGAAGAAACTTGAAATGGATGTCGCCCTAGTCCATCTACACGAAGCTGAGAGGGCTCCCCGATAGGATGAATAGCCTTTTCTGATCCTTTATTCGACGCTACTACAACTACCAGCTGAAGCCGGAGGGGGGAACCCCGATGGGACGAAGAGCCCCCCTCCGATACCTGTAAGTTTACGGTTTTATATGCAAACCTAGAAGTAATCATATATTTTTAATTTTGTATACGTACCTGGACCCGACGTGAAGTTGATCCAACTGCTGAAGTCGGAGGGGGGATCCCCGACGGGACGAAGAGCCCCCCTCCGATACCTACGTACCTGGACCCGACGTGTAGCTGATCCAACTGATGAAGACGGAGGGGGGATCCCCGACGGGACGAAGAACCCCCTCCGATGCCTGTAAGTTAACGGTTTTAAATGCAAACGTAAAAGTAACCATATGTTTTTATTTTGTTATACGTACTTTAACCCGACGTGGAGTCTTCGATGCCTACGTACCTGTATTTGACGTGCAGTAGATCCACTAAAATACTGAAGAATCACTGAAGACGGATGGGGGATCCCCAAGCACACGAAATGCTCCGATGAAATACCCAGAAGGGTGGTCCCGGAGCTGGGGAAAGAGGGGGAGTTTTTAGTGGGTAACTTAGGGACTAGAGTCCCACACTTCCGGCCGAAATATTTCCCAACACATCACCATCTACAAGCGCCAACAGTAGGCCGGGGTGCGTAACGCATTTTCTCCTCCTCAGCGCACAAAAAAAAAACACCCTGTACAAATAAGCTAGAAACGTGCTCTATTATGTGTTAAACTTATTTCCCAAATTTCATTTTCCATGCGTTTTTAGTACTCGAGATAAAAAAATTAAACCAAAATTTACCCCCTACTTTGCTTCCCATGGGAGTCGAAATAGCTCATAGTTCATACAAGAGAGTACCCTTAAATTTTACTAAAGAATAACCCGTGAAATTTGGATACGTCATTCAGATACACCTGTATATAATTTGATCAGAATTATATTTTAATTGACAATTGATCAATTTCCTCGATGTTTTAATGCTGCCCAATTTTTCTTTTATAAAATTTTTAATTCGTGTGTGTTGTAGTAATAACGGCTATTATTTACAATGTAGAAATTGTTACTAAGTTTATTAAAAGTTTTAAAGCGAAACATGCCATTAAGAAAGAAAATAAAATANTTAGTGACGAAGCGACTTGGACAACAATCGTTACCTTTTTGACGAAGGTCCTCACCCAGAAGAAACTTGAAATGGATGTCGCCCTAGTCCATCTACACGAAGCTGAGAGGGCTCCCCGATAGGATGAATAGCCTTTTCTGATCCTTTATTCGACGCTACTACAACTACCAGCTGAAACCGGAGGGGGGAACCCCGATGGGACGAAGAGCCCCCCTCCGATACCTGTAAGTTTACGGTTTTATATGCAAACCTAGAAGTAACCACATATTTTTAATTTTTTATACGTACCTGGACCCGACGTGAAGTTGATCCAACTGATGAAGACGGAGGGGGAATCCCCGACTGGACGAAGAACCCCCCTCCGATGCCTGTAAGTTAACGGTCTTAAATGCAAACGTAAAAGTAACCATATGTTTTTATTTTGTTATACGTACCTTAACTCGNCCAGTTTTTGATTGCAAAGTAACCTCCACGGATAAACAAAGTTGATGGTGAACGTCCACAAATTCGTAATTAAGCAACATCTTAGCTAACGCAATTTTCATCGAAACCATTGCGTACAATTTTCCAATACAATTCCGAACACCAAGATTAAAAGGTGCATAGCTATATTTATTTGGGTTCAAATTTTCCGGAAGAAACCGTTCGGGAATAAATTTTTCAGGATCTGGATATAATTCAGAGTCAACATGCATCATAAACGGGATCATAAAAACCATTAATCCTTTGGGTAACGTGGTTTTTTCGTAAGGTACATCTTCTTCAAGAGTTCGTAAAAATACTGGAGCAGTCGTATTTAATCTCATCGATTCTTTGATAACTAAATCCAAATATTTCATCTGCATTACTTGTTGGTTCGTTATTGTTTGGTGGATGTCTTCGCCCAGGATTGAGTGAACTTCCTCGAATGCTTTTTGCTATAAATTTGATTAAATAGTTTTAAATGCTTGATTTAAATTAATAATATTTATTATACTTGTATTTCGGGGAATTTTGCTAAGTGGTAAAGCATAAACGATAATGTTACTGCAGTCGTGTCTACGGCCTAAAATATAAATTAATTATACAGTGTGTCCCCGGATAGGTGAAACGACTCTTATAAAATGTAAATTTTTTTCGATATTAGCTGTCATCTTTTGGGGTTCAGGCCTGCTTGATTAAAGACTAATTTTGAACATATTTTCAAATTTTAAAAAACAAGTGAGTGTTGATACTGAAGCTAAAACTTCTTGTGTGTCAGGTAAAGTACCTTTTCTGTTTACAGTATGGTAAAATGTTACTAAGAAATTTTATTCAGAATGAAAAGTTATGGCCATATGCAAATTTTCATCAGCCTACTTTGATAAAACCTATTGTTTATTATTTTCGTCAATAGTACCTTATTACGACTTTTTGTTTTGAGATTCAGATTATTAGGGAGAAATAAACAAACCGTTCTGAAAATGTTCACAAGAAATTAAGTGTGTGTTCGCCCACAAAGGAAAACAGTTGATCATAGTTAATCAGTTTCATCATAATTTTTTTTTCTTAGAGTGAATACTTCCTGCTGTAAGAAATCTTTTGATTAAACGCCAACAAGTACTTCTTTTAATTGCAGTATTTGGAAATTTTTCACAAAATAAAGCAATAATCGGTTTTTTCNAACGGGTCTAAAGATTGAACTTTTTTGCAATTTTTTGGTGTATATTTTAAATTTTTTCCGCCATTTTTAAACGAGTTATGACGTCATCGAAGTTTTTTTTAAATGGAACACCCCATTTTTTATATCGGAATTTGAAAGAGAACTTTTTTCTGAATTATGTGCAATAAATATTAATATCGGTTACATAAGAAAATTTTCGAGAAAAATTAATTTAAAGTTTTATTATTTCTCATTCATTTGAAATATAGAAAATAGCAGTAGCAGTGCGTAACCATGGCAACCAATTGTTTTGATTTAACATTTTCAAGTGTCAAAATTCAATTTGAATTGAATTATTTATTTAAATTAATTATTATTACTATTATACTTGAGATACAAAAGTAGCAATAGCTTAAAAAAAACGCAAACAGAAAATAAGATATCAAAAATTAAACAATTTTTTTAAATTGTTGTTTTGTCTTCTTAACATCGTATGATAATGTTATTTATTTTTGTTTTTTCTACATTTTTCGAGGAATCTGAGCCCTCATCATCAGGAAGAAATCCTGTTACAATTATAAATGTTCATTATTATTATCTTAACTACGTTTTAAATTATCTAAGGTTATGTACTTTCCTTGGTTCTCTCAAGTAGCACATTGGCCCTGCAACATCATCTTCCCTTAAGCTACACTCCCATCCTAACTTTTTATTGACATTTATCGCGGGTGATATAAATTTCTTTTTGTTATCATTGCGTTTTCCTGAGCGGCGATTAAATTTTCGACCCGGTGACCTTGACCGGACTGGTTGTGATCTAAATAAATAAGATAAAATAAAATCATGGCCGATAAATGGTAATGTTTGAGACAAAGTTAAATGCAGCTTTATAAGGAAAAGCTGGCGACACTCCGCTTATTACCCTGGAACACCTGGTTAAGGAATATTATGAATTTAAAGACCATATTATTGGGTGTTTGAATGATATTAAATCTCTAATTGATGGATTGGAAGTACGCGTGGATGACTTGGAAACGTATTCTCGCCGAAATTGCTTACTTATACATGGCATAGATGAGAGGGAAAAAGAGGATACTGATGCTGTAGTGGCGAATTTCTTTGAGCAATATCTTAAGGTACCCGGTTTAACTTTCGATTTAAATCTCCTGGATAGATCACATAGAATTGGTCCAAAGAAGAAAAAAATTGGATCCTCTGCAACAGCTAGACCCATCACAATCAAACTGATTTCTTATATGGATCGCAAAATTATATGGTCTAATAAGGAACTGTTGAAAGATACGAAGTTTTTAATAACTGAGTCACTGACCAAGAGAAGAATGAAGTTGTACGCTGCCGCGAGAAATACTGTGGGTCCAAGGAATGCCTGGACTGNTGAAAGGTACGAAGTTTTTAATAACTGAGTCACTGACCAAGAGAAGAATGAAGTTGTACGCTGCCGCGAGAAATACTGTGGGTCCAAGGAATGCCTGGACTGCTGATGGGCGTATATTTGTGAGATCTCCAAATAATGAGATTAAGAGAATTAACGAATTAACTGATCTACCTAACAGCTCTGTGGAATCAGCTAAGATGGAACAAAATCGTTACGAGGGGAGAACTCGTCGGCAAGTTAACAAATCATAAATTATCATAGTTATCCTTGATAACAATATTGATATTTTTGCGATGACGGAAACCTGGTTAACTGTTAATATATCCAACTCTTTAGTTAATATTCTTGGCTACAATCTGGTTCCTAGGGATCGTGGGTGTCGCGGGGGAGGTGTTGCTGTGTACATAAGAAGCTCAATACGATTTCAGCTTCTAAACAGTTCCTGCTCTATTGAGCAACTATTTTTTACCGTTGATGCAGGAAAAAAACTCTGTATTACTTTTGGAGTGGTTTATAGGCCCCCTAATTTTAATCTTCCTCTTTTTATCGAAACACTGGAGAGTACCCTTTGTGAGAGTATTGTTACATCTCACTCGACAATTATCGTGGGCGATATTAATGTTGATCTTCTTAAGCTTGATTCTCCCTCAACAACACTTCTTCACTCATTTGCGACTTCTATTGGCTTACATCAGTTAGTCACCGAACCCACAAGAATTACGCAAAATTCGCAAACTTTACTCGATCCAGTTTTTACAACAAATGATCAGCTGTTTACTAGTATTGATGTTGTAAATGAACCTAATATATCTGATCATGAACTAGTAAAATGTAAGCTGGCATTTGATATCGGTAGGCCTGCTGCAATTTATCAAAATAATGTAAACCCTAGAGTGCAGATAATGCAAGCTTTTATGCCTGTTGATGAACATGAAGTATCTATCATAATTAATAACATTAAAACTGCAGCAGTTTTCTCATTCCTTATATTACTCACGTAATAAACGCTGCTATTCATCAATCAGTTTTTCCGGATGCCTGAAAGATGGCTGAAGAAGTAATTGCATTACCTAAAGTATCTTCCCCTTCTGCCCTAAGAGATTTTAGACCGATCAGTATCCTACCAGTAATGTCAGAAATTTTAGAGAGAGTCTTGGAAAAGCACACTGCGAAAGGTATAGTATACTGCCAGATCAACAATCTGGGTTTCGTTCGGGTTTCAGCTGCGCAACAGCTTTATTGAACCTTACTGATGATGTATTTGCTTCTAGAGAGGCCGGGCAAGCCGCACTTTTGTTATCGTTGGACTTCACCAAAGCATTTGATACAATAAATCATAATATACTTGCATCTAAACTTAATTATTTTGGTCTTGGAAATCAAGCTGCAATTTTGATAAAGTCATTTTTGTCGGACAGGTCTCAGGTTGTGAAGATTAATAGTCAAGTGTCGAGCGCTCTGTCTGTTACTCGTGGAGTCCCTCAGGGGTCCATTTTGGGGCCACTATTGTTCTCTATTTATACATCTGATTTTGACCAGGTTCTCGAGCATTCGCAGATTCACTTGTATGCAGACGATACACAGCTTCTGCTGAATTTTAATCCAAATAATTGGGTTGATGCCTGCATAAAATTTAACTCAGATATAGCATTATTTTCTGATGTTGCGAAACGCCATGAACTTGTGCTAAATCCATTTAAGTCTTCTGTTCTTCTGTTTTGCGGTAGTGTCACAAGGAGAGCGATTAAGCCTTTGATATCCGGTCAATTGGTGGTGGATGGCGAACCTCTTACTGTTTCTGATGATATAAAAATTTTAGGAGTCACATTGGATCATCAGTTGAGGTTTGAGGAGCATGTGGCCAGGTGCTTGAGGGGTGGGTATGGCGCCCAGCGTCTCTTGTATGCCCATAGGGATGTCTTAAGTAAAAAATTAAAAATTATGCTGTGGTTCTAAGCAAATTAAATCACTGCGACGTTGTTTATAGTCCAAATTTAACGGAGGCGAGTGAGCGTCGTATCCAGAACCTCCAGAACGGTTGTCTAAGGTTTATTTACGGAATTCGTAAATATGACAATATTAGTCATAAGTTGGCAGAGACTGGGTGGTTGAACATGAAGAACAGACGTAAACTGCATGCAATATCTATATCGTATCTGCTTTTCCTACCAGATAGCTAAAACGTACAATAACAATAAAACGAACAAGAACTGTATTTCGTTCAAGAGTAAGTAAGTTTTTTTTATTATTATATTCGAGTTACTAATGTATAGCTTTATACTGGCATATCGTCGTATTTTGTTATTTTGTTTTTTTTCATTTTGTTATTAATATTGTTAAAAACATTCTCATTTTTGCTTTATATATACAGGGTGCCCGGAAATTGCGTTCATATATTTGAAGGGGTAATTCTTCATAAAAAATCATGAAGAAAAGTTCATATAAAGGTGTGTCCTAAAATGCTTCCTAAGGGAGGTAGAGCGCTTTGAAGAAGACGTTCAATATGGGGTTGTTTCTCATTATTTCAAAAACTACTAGGGTTAGAAACACGAAATTTTGCATATTTCCCTTATATTTATTAAGATTTTTAGTGATAGTTTAATACACATGTTTGTGTGCAGTATTTTACTTAGTATTATTTATCTTGAAAACGAAAGGTCGTAGACCATTTTATAAGCAGAACAGTTTTTATGTATTTTTTTCCGTAGATTCTAATTTTGAGGTTAAAATAGTGAAAAGATCAAGGCAAAAAAAAATATTAGAAATAAATTGCGCACCCTATCCCTCATTTCCGCAATTGCACATTCCTTCTAATTTTTCATTCGATTATGGTATTCGCCCCGTAAAAATAGCTAAATATGCAAAATTTCGTGTTTCTAACCCTAGTAGTTTTTGAAATAATGAGAAATAACCACATATTGAACGTCTTCTTCAAAGTGCTCTACCTCCCTTAGGAAGCATTTTAGGACACACCTTTATATCAACTTTTCTTCATGATTTTTTATGTAGAATTACCCCTTCAAATATATGAACGCAATTTCCGGGCACCTGTATATTTTCTATACAGGGTGGTTCAGTTTTTAATCGGGAAACTTTACTAGGATGTAGTACTTGCCAAAATAACACAAATTTTTTATATAAACATAGGGTCGCAATTCTTTTGTTTTCGAGCTATGAGCGATCAAAGTTGAGAAAAAAATTTACATTTTGTTTTGTATTTCGGCTGCAAGTAAACCGTAGAATTTGAAACTTTGTACGTATGTACTACTGGTTAAGAACTTATTTTCAACCATACCTTAAACTTCCCCAGCGCCCTCTTAGGGGATGAAATTCACTACCCCCTTGTTTTTTTTATAACAACTTTTTAACGCTATGGAATATGAACATAAAAAAATATGGGTTGTAAAGCTCACTCTTTAGTGGTACTTTTTTGTCTCTTTAGTATTTTCCTTAAAGTTAATAGTTTCCGTGTAAAAAAATAAAATATCGTGCCATGCACTGCTATGTGCCGCCATGTTTAGCCAAAATTATTCTAAAAGTTTGCTCTGAGAACTTGTAAGTTTCATTTACAGTGAATCCTCATAATTATTGCTGGTTATTAATAATTTTTGACGGTTATTAAGCCAGAGTATCAATTTTTTAATATTGTTTAAAACAACGTAATTTGTTCAGACAGGCATTAATCTTATTTATGGTTTTTCTTATGAAAATCACAATTAATTGGTGTTATTTAGTTAGTACTAGATCCTAGTAAGTGCACAACTTCCATAGCCACCTATAAAGAAAAATTTTTTTTAATAATAGCAGCGCTTTACAGTACAATGTAGCATATTTTATTTTTTTACGTTAAAACTATTATTTTTAAGGAAAAAACTAAAGAGAGAAAAAAGTACTAGTAATGAATAAGCTTTACAACCCATATTTTTCTTTGTTAATATTCCATGGCGTTAAGAAGTTGTTATAAAAAAATCAAAGGGGCTGTGAATTTCATCTCCTTAGAGGGCGCTAGGGAAGTTTAAGGTATGGTTGAAAATAAGATATTAACCAGTAGTACATACATACCAAATTTCAAATTCTATGGTTTACTCATACCCGAAATAAAAGATAAAATGTAAATTTTTGGCTCAACTTTGACAGCTCATAGCTCGAAAACAGAAGAGTTGCGACCCTATGTTTATATAAAAAACTTGTTTATTTTGGCAAGTACTACGTCCTAGTAAAGTTTCCCGATTAAAAACTGAACCACCCTGTATATTCTGGATTAAGTGGAAGAGCAGTTGGTTAATAACCAAACTGAACTTCGTCCAGAAAATAAGTCTATTTTCTAAGAGTATATTATTATTTTCTTTCCTTTTTTTTGCGACTTATTAATAAAGGCATTATTATTATTATTATTATTATAAACTCCACAATACTACTCAAAATAATCTCATTAACGCACAATACATTGTTTCAAATCCAATTTTGACACTTGGAAATTTTAAATCAAAACATTTGGTTGCCATGGTATAAAAAATGGGGTGTTCCATTTAAAGAAAACTTCGATGACGTCATAACTCGTTTAAAAATGTCGGAAAAAATTTAAAATATACACCAAAAAATTTAAATCTTTTATAAATTTCATAACAAACATTCTTACAACTCCAATCCCAACAGTTACTTGGTCCTCAATAAATTCATCCGTGCAATTAGTACTAAATAAAATATCTATGTATATTGGTCTCCTTTCTATTTTTACACCGCTGTTAAATTCTTTGCGCTTTTTTTCAATTAATTTCTTGACGATTTTGTGAAAAATTTTTAGTGTGTTTCTTTCCTGCCAATAAATTTTCGTGAATATTTGTGTTATAGAAAAGTAGCTAAGTGGTGAAACAACTTTTTTCGCACCTATATTCATCAATAACTTAATACATTTTCCCATGACCTTCTTATCAAATTCAAATTCGGTATCGCCAAACAACGTTTCTGTGAAAATACATTTAATTTTATTTGAAACAATAAAAAGTGAAAATAAATAAGTAAACGAACCGAGAGACTGTTCAAAAGTAAAATCCTCCAGAATGTGTCCAACCTCAACCGATTCATTGTTTATTTCCACTTTTAACTTGTTAATTAAATTTTCTGAATGCTTATTAAAAATTTTGTTGTTGTCCATTACATTTTTATAGTCAAGAGATGGATTTAAAAGTTTTCTTTGGCGTCGCCATTCGTCCCCTAGAATTGAAAAATTAATTTGCGAAGCATTAAAATGATGTTTGGTACCGTTCACTATAGCGAGTGAATTTGGTGCCATCTTGCTGAATGCTGCACTGAACACGAAGGGTTTGTTTATGTGTTTTGAGGATCCTAATACGACTGAAAATATTTTAGGATCGGATGTAAGGAGAGTTGGGAATGGTCCTATCATAGCAAAAATATTTCTCCCCATTTCTTTAATATATGATTGTAGAGCGTTATAAATACCTTAAAAATTAATAATTAAAAAAACGATTATTTTTCTTCTTTTCGATACTTACCAACAGTATTTCGCATCTTGTAGGTGATCCCTAAAAGGGGCAACTGGGTCGGGGTAGGAAACATTTTCAAATACTTTTTGTATTTATAAAATGTAAAATACCACCATAACGTTAGCGAAAAAATCGCAATAATTATCGCAGCTACAAACTCCACAAAAGGCATTGTAAATCTGAATGTTGTTACCAGGCGTAATTTTGGTATAGATACTTATATAGCAATTGGATATCCAATTATTACTACGATTATTCCAAACATATCGTTGTTAGCTATTTATTCGAATATAACAATTCAGCAGAATTAACTGCAATTTAAAAATAATCTCGTTGAGACGTAATTTTGGTGCGAACTTTGCTACGAAAAAATTA
>NW_019281566.1:24053-54329 GCF_000648695.1 Onthophagus taurus | reverse complement strand
TGGGGTCAAACCGGGGTTTAGCAGTTTAGAAGGGTAGGTTGAAAGTACAAGTAGGGTCAAATCATGCCCTATTATGAGTTAAACATATTCCCCAAATTTCATTTTCCTAGCGTTTATGGTTTTTGAGAAAAAAAAATTAAACCAAAATTTTCCGCTATTTTTGGAGGGGTGTAGCTCCTTAGGGGAGCCGAAGTCGCCCATGGTTCATATATCAAAGTACCCTTAAAATTCACTAAAGAAGCACCCCTTGAAGTTTGTTGCAGTCATTCAGATACACCTGTATAAAATTTAGAGGTAACAAAGAGTTTTTTGTGAGGTTTGCACTTTTACTGGTAAAATGTCATCAAGACATTTTCGACACGTTACCATGACAGATTATAAAGAATGTTTTATCTCTAAAATCTGCCCATTTGCAAGGACAGTAGAATCTAACAGGACTGCATCCATTGTATTTTTGTAGTCCACTACGGGTTGGTTGCCCGCACTCTACGTCACACTATTTGCCACGCCTGGTAACTGTCTGTGTTTTTAGAGGTTATATGATATACTCTGTTTTTAAACCAGGAGGAGTAAACGCGAAAGTCAGATTTACACTTTATTTATTTACACTTTAGGAAAAATCACCAGAAAATATCACTAGATATTTTAGCGGTAAATTTAAATTAATAATTATTATTATTATTTATTTACTTATTATTGTATTTATTTTCGTTTGTTATCGTCAACACTAAACATACAAACTAACATTGAAGTTATGAGTGTATTTATTTCAAAATATAATAAAGAAGGGTTTAAGAACACAAAATTTACAATAATGACACGAAACTGTCGAATTGTCAATAACCTAACCTTCAAATTCAAAATTCAAAATTGCCTGTGTGTAAACCTTCCTCGCATTCAACCAATCACGTGCAAGGTCAATCTGGTGACAAATTTAAAATACTCCTCCTGGTTTAAAAACAGAGTATAGACATTAATACGTCTAAAAACATAAAACCTTTAAAAATACACAGCATACTTGAGCAAACGCATAGACCACAACAACAGCTGGGGGCGGAAAATGGTGTGACGTAGTTTGCGGGCAGGTTGTTACAACAATGAATGTAGCAGTCCTGGCCCATTTGTGATTTTTAAACAGAATTTTGCTATTAGTTCAACAATATAATAGTTTCTGCTGTTCAAAATTTTATTTTCAACTTGTATCTTACTCTTTATTCCGAAGATGCCTGCTAGGACAGACGAAACATGTAAATAAAGAGACGTATTATATTTAATACAAGATTTTTTTACTAACCAGTAAAAGTGCAAACCTCACAGAAAACCTTTGTTACCTCGAAATTAAAAAACTGGTTAAAAATGGACTACAACATCAACTTCGAATATACAGGGTGAGTCAGAAAGAATGGGAAATCCGAATACCGGAGACACTAGACACCAAAATATGACGATTTAACCTAACATCTCTCATACAAATGTCGGTGGTTTTCAAGGCATAGGGTGCTGAAAGTTAAATTCTTATTTCGAAATTTCTTGATAATTTTGAAGTTTTTTGTACTATTAACATAAAATTTGGTAGTTATATGTTTTCGAGCATAAGAAATACGAATTTGAAATTTGTTTTGTGATTACTCGTAGAGGGCGCTAGATACACACTGCACGTTTGAGATATCAAGTCATCACTATTTTGTCAGTTGAGGTATGGTGAATTAGAACCAGAAATCTGAAGGAGCTTTCAACTCTACACAAAAAAGGTAGTCTTGCTTACATTATCTAAGTCTACTGGTTTCCAAGTTATCTGCTTTTAATTGTTTCAAAGTAATTTTAAGGTTAACATTTAAAATGAATAACACACAGTAACAATAGCAATTAATAACGATAATAATCGATAACAATAACAATTAATTAAGAACAATAGAATATTGTGACTATATTCAAAAATCCAGTGGATTTAAGCCTGGATTTCTTACTATTAGAAAACTCATTACGTGGTGACATTTTCAAATTGGTAATAATTTTATTGTTGGTAAAAATGATTATTGCACACGAAAATTAGATCAATGTTGACAATTAACAAGCAATTGTCGAAACATGAGCGAAAAATAAGCCAACTTTGCTTATGTTAAAAAATAAAAATTTTAGAAAAACAAATACATTTAAAAGTTAATAATTCGAAAACCGATAGACTTAGACAATTTAAATAAGAGTACCTTTTTTATGTAAAATTGAATGCTCTTTGTGATTTGCAGCTCTTATTGGTCGTAGCTCCACAGCCAAAAAACTTATGATTTGATTTATCGAACGAGCAGTGTGTATCTAGTGCCCTCTACGAGCAATAACAAAACAAGTTTCAAATTCGTATTTCTCATGCTTGAAAACATAAAACTACCAAATTTTATGTTAATAGTACAAAAAGCTTCAAAATTATCGAGAAATTTCGAAATAAGAATTTAACTTTCAACACCCTGTGCCTCGAAAACCACTGACATTTGTATAAAAGATGTTAGGTTAAATCATCATATTTTGGTGCTTAGTATCTCCGGTATTCGGATTTCCCATTCTTTCTGACTCACCCTGTATAAAAAATATAAACAATAATAATAAGTTTATTGCTACCATGATTTACAATAATAATAGAAAAATATACATTAATTTATAATCGTTCAATCAGGCGTCTCGTATGCCGAAAAAGCGAGTGGTCAAACTGCAGAGAAAGCTGTAGCATCAGTCGATAAGAATAATACTAAGAAAAAATACTTCAATAAGAAGAAACAATAAAAACATTATATGCACGTCTAGATTTCATTGAAAGCAATTTAAACCAAGGAGCGATTTGAAAAAGAAATCAAAATGTCTAAAAACCAGCAACTAAAAATAATGCTGTGGAATTCCAAGACACACTACTAATAATACTTAAAGAAAACAATATTGAGATATGTCTTATCTCCGAAACTCACTTTACACGATAATCGTATATAAACATCAACCATTACAATATTTATCACACAATTCACCCGAATAATGCGGCTCGAGGTGGAAGTGCAATTATTATAAAAAGGAATGTTGACCACTATTTGAACAATACAATTAGTACTGAACAACACCAAACTACAGTGGTAAAAGTTCAAACTGCTAATGGCTTTATATCTCTAGGACCAACGTACAACCACCGAGACATAATCTCAAAAGAGAAGATTATCAGGAAATTCTACTACATCTCGACAACAAATTTATACTTGGAAGAAACTTTAATGCAAAACATATGTCTTGGGGTTCTCGCTGGACAAATACAGGAAGAGAACTGAACCATGCAATAGAGGCCCTAAATTGTGAGGTGCTGTCCACTGGGAAGCCAACTTACTGGCCAACAGATAGAAGTAAAATTCCGGACCTGCTTGATTTTTTTATTATGAAAAATATATCGCTTTACTTCGTAAACGTAGAAGGGGAGTTAGGGGTTAAATTTGACCTGTTGTCCCTGCAGGTACAGACAAATATTTAAACTTAACATCCGATGGAGTTACTTCACTAATAATTTCAGGGCAGTGGCCACTCCAAGAATCCAGTAATAGTAATGATTTGGGTCCGGTGTTTTTGAAATAGACATTTTGTAGCCAATTTTTCATATGAGCAGAAGTCAGTTCACCAGACTTTGATGCCAAAACGAGTATGTTATCTGCTTTGAACATTGTATTTATTACCCTCGGTCCAAACGTACCAGAAGATTCTTTTAAAACAATGAAAAGAGGAGAGAGTAGCTTTCCATTTGCAGATATGATGGGTTGAATTGTGTAGCTATGTGTTGTCGATGACACCGACTGGACCACGCTTTCCACGATTTTAACCCCTAAATCCGATTTGTTTTTGTGACAGAAATTTTGTTATTTTTCTGCTCACCACTGCGACTAACCGCACACTATACAGCCTATTTCAGAGTAAGCGCCTTATTTTTTTTTTTAGTCACCCTATGGGCACTACTTTCAAAATATTTGGCAGTTATATGTTTTAGGACATTCTCTACACGATGGTGATACCAGATTTTCAATTGGACGAATTATTTCACAATGGCGACTTTCAACTTTTTTTTTAAATGGAATGCCACAATTTTTTTTTATTGTTGAGATCCTAAAAACATACTTTTTACGATAGCATTTCGTTTTTCTTAAAAATTCATGTCTTTCCCCATCAACAAGCAAACTAACATTTTAATCTAGTAGCTCGTGAATGTTTTACTCGATGTTATTTTTGTCCAAATATCAAGTAGCGGTAGACACAAAAGAACAATTGAACTTTAATCTAGTAGTCAAACGTCAACCAATGCTATCTAATCTATTGACTCCATTGAACGTCGTTCAATTTATGTATTGAAAAAGAAGGAAAACATTTCGAGTATTTTTTGTAAATACCTAATTTTTATTTGATGTAAATTTTTAATTTTGAGTTTCAAAAAGTAGATGTTTATTACAAAATAAAGTTTAATTGTTTCTTTTGTGTCAACGGCTACAAAAATAACATTGAGTAAAACATTCATGCGCTCCTAGATTAAAATGTTAGTAGGCTTTTTAATGAGGAAAGACATGAATGTTTAAGAAAAACGAAATACTATCGTAAAAATAATGTTTTTAGGATCTCAACAATAAAAAAAAAATATGGCATTCCATTTAAAAAAAAAGTTGAAAGTCGCCATTTTGGAATAATTCGTCCAATTGAAAATCTGATATCACCATCGTGTAGAGAATGTCCTAAAACATACTACTGCCAAATATTTTGAAAGTAGTACCCATAGTGCGGCTAAAAAAAATAAGGCGTTTACTCTGAAACAGGCTGTATAAGGACAGGGTTATCACTTTACAACATTCAGATTTAACACAACTGATACGAAATAAATTAAAAATTTGTGATACTTAACCATTTTTTTCAGTTGCTTTTTAACTCATTATTAATAAATATTTATATAATTATCCTAACTTTTGTGTTATTTAAATAGAATAAGAATAAAAAAGCTTTTTCTGTAGGAGTATGAAAGTTATTAGTGAAAATATATTTTCTACCCCAAACTTCTAAGCCTTATAAGTACTTACAATAATACTACCTAACGCATAAAAATCGTGATAAATCGCACCAAAATCGACAAACAATTTCCGCAAAAAAAAAAAATTTGAGGTGGTTAGGGTAGTTAACCCCAGCCACCCCTTAATGTCGTATAGGGTTTATTTTACTGCATAAATCTTAATTTACATCTAATTAATGGTTTTTTTCAAAATATTGTTCAAAAGTGTAACAGTTTATCACATTATTCTTAAGGAAAGGGGTTATCTATCATACCCCGTAAATTTGCAGGGGATGGTCAGAGGCAAATAAGAAAAAACACGTCTTTAATATTTTTAAACGTAGTATAAGGATACATAATATCGCCAAAATCGATAGGGTGGTTTTATATTTTTCATTCCATCTTATCTCATGGAAAATTGTAAAAAACCGATTTTTTTAACATAAAGCAGCGTGGGACTAAATGGGTTAAAACGGCTAAACCCAAATGTTTCTAGTCCTGCTGTTAGTTTAGATTTTTAGCTACGGCTTCCTTAGATTTGAAAAACACACTTAACCTAGTCCAATTAATGGGACAATTAGGGATACAAGAAGTTAAAGGATTTTCGAGGTCCGTACAGCTACACCCCCCTTTCAAGATATCAGCATTTTGATACTATTATGTACTATTTATGTACTAATTTTATACTACATTAAAAATTTTTGTATTAATCATTTAGTATTTTTTTTATATATGTCAAAGTGGGGGATGTAGCTGAACGTCCAGTTACACCCCCTCCATATACAACCCCCCTATCAAGATATCAGCATTTTGATAGTGCCATAATTTTGTACTATTTATATGCTAATTTTCTGCTACATTAAAAATTTTTGTGCTAATCATCTAGTACTTTTTTTTATATATATCAAAGTGGGAGGTGTAGCAGGATGGTGCCATCATTTAGTGCTATTTATGTACTAATTTTGTACGACATTAAAAAATTTTGTACTAATCATTTAGTACATTTTTTATGTATATTAATGTGGGGGTGTAGCTGGACCTCCAGTTAGTAGTTTTCAAACATCTGTCATTAAGTGTTCGACACGTCTTGATCAAAAGTTTATTACTTTAACCATTAATACAAAATGAATTTTAAATATCGGCGCTGGAATAATTTGCCATGATGTTCACTGACTTACACTCGCCGTCAAATGTAACTCAAATGACAACAATAATATAAACAAGGACCAAAAACTGTCAAAATTCCACGGCTTTCTTGATAAAAAAATCTGCATGCCGTACATGTTTTGATAAATTTAACAATATGACGAAAACTACGATAAATAGGTATAGGATTGCTTATCAATTACTTGTAGAGAATTAAATTCCCTATCTGATGTTCTAAAAAAATTCCGTTCCATTTAAAATTTTCTATTTTCTCGCCATTGAATGTGGAGAAACAGTAATTCAATTTTTGACCAGCCTGTATAAGATACTCTGATAAAACAAATGACAATCTATTTGACAATATCTGAAGAGTAATCGTGCCAATCTAGAGCTCTTTTGAATGAATGTTGGCTGGTGAAAGGCATGGTGAAATTTGCCAAGAAGAACTAAAAATTAAAATAACTCGAAAACGAAAAACGCTAGGTATCAATAACTTTTATGAAAGTCAACATATTTTTTGACGTACAATAATTAAAAGGTGTAATAAAAGCTATAGTATTCCAATTAAATTAACGAAGTTTAAGTTTACTTCCGGTAGACCGGAAGTGACAGTACCGTTACTTTGCTACCAAAATTTTAAAACTGTACGAATAGTGGAACCTAAAAAAGTTCTAACGAACCAGTTACGTGAAACACCTGTATATACTACATATATAAAAGAAATACTATATATATCCACACTAAATGATTAGTACCAAAAATTTTAATGTACAAAATTAGTACATAAATAGCACTAAATAATGGCACCATCAAAATGTTGATATCTCAAAAGGGGGGTGTAACTGAACGTCCAGCTACACCCCCACTTTGACATATACAAAAAAAATACTAAATGATTAGTACAAAAATTTTTAATGTAGTACAAAATTAGTACATAAATATAGTAGTATCAAAATGCTGATATCTTGAAAGGGGGGTGTAGCTGTACGGACCTGGATTTTCGTTAAAAATGAGAACCCCAGAAAATAATTTGTACGCACAAATACGAAATATTAATAAAATATAATTAAAAAAAGAACTCGTTGCATAACTTAAATGTTATTTGACAGTTATAACCTTAAATAAATGAAAAAGTGTATAATAAATTAATTCATATCCAATTATACAACTTAGAATCATCACAATACTTTAAATTATCATAATTAGCAGTACAGTCTGATTTATCAGAACAAAAAATCTCTAAAATTTCCTTGGGAAATCCACAATCGCCTAAATTTTCTCGTTTAAAAACGGCACTTCCACTTCGATTCATAACATTTTCTCCTTCATTTTTCGTCTCATTACTTTTAAACTTTATTTTACTAAAAGGTTGCGTACTTTTTAAATCTGTGAATGAAGCTGTCACACTCATTTCCGGTCGACAAAAGTGATATAAATTATGAATAAGATGTGGTAAAATCGGTCCTTGTAATTCGATCGAAAAGAACGTTTCGTTATCAACATTCACTTTATTTTCGCGCACTTTTAACGAATTTACCGTGCCTCCGTTGAATGCGACGGGTGATAAAAGCGTTGGAGGAACACCCGCTAAAGAACTAACAGTTGGTACAATACTTTTCGAGTTCATTAGGAAGTTATAAAACGCTGAAACTTCAACGCCTTCAATAAAAATTAAACTTTCTGCGCCATTATCTATTTCGCTTTCGATTTTTCTACGAATTTTTTCTTGTTTGAAATTAATTTTTTTGATATCTTCTTGGCCAATACCCATTTGTTTTAACCATTCTTCGTCGGTTATTTCATCTTCTTCGTTATCATTAACAACTTCTTCTGTGTTAGCATCGAAGGTGTCATTTTCGTGATCTATTTCTTGACTGTTGGTACTTTTTTTTAATGGTGTTTTAAATTCAATATCTTCGTTCCGTAAAACTTGACGAAATCCTCGTGTTGTTGGCGTCACCATAACGTTCATTTCGGCAAATCCACTGATTCCAGCAGCACGAAATAACGCGGTGAAATTATTTGTACATAAATAAAAATACGGACATTGTCTTGTACGTAATAATTGAAGTAACGATTTTAATCCATCAGTAAACGATTGATGTAGACTTTCTTTAATTGCGTTATGTGTTGTTATTGTTGGTGTTGAAGATGATTTTTGGGAAGTTCTTGGAAATAATGATAACCATGGTAAATGGGGTTGTATCCAATATAAACAACATTGATGAAATTTTGAGTTTGGTGAGGTATCTAAAGAAGTCGATGTTGTTTTGGTATCTAAACATCGTACGAACCCGGTCATTGCTGAAGCTTCTTCACTTATCCTTAATTTTTGGCTCCATTGAAACGGTTTTGAAGCGAAAAACCGGACTTTAGTCTTCAAAGTCCAATCCACTGGCAAAAAAGTTTCACCTCGAACAATTTCAACATCACTTTTAGAAGATTCCGATTCATCGAGCTTCAATATATTATTAAAATTAACTTTATTCTCTTTATTATTAACTTGTACGGTTAATGGATTTGAGGTGCAATTTAGTAATTTAAAAAGGGTGTCTGAATCGTCGAAACATTCACTTTTTAATCGTTTATTTTCGCTCGTTTCGATTGCGAAGGGATTTTTTCGTTTTTCTGGCACAAAATTGTTCACGGTCGTTTTATTTTGTTTATTCGCTTTTATCCTAGCTTGTAAAGCGTTTTTTCGCTTTTTTAATTGATGTAATCTCATTACCTCTTCTGGTTTGGTCCATTTAAATCCGTTTGTATCCATTTTTTCTTCCATTTAGTTTTCAATTAATTTAAGGATATGTTATTTGCTTTATAGGTTATGTATACGGATTGATTAAATTTATAATAGATGGCGACACTTAATTTATTTTGCAATAAATTAAAAGTATGATAAGTATCAAGGTCCGTTGAATAAACATACTGTATAAGTGTGTATAAAGTTATCCAACTCCATATCTCCATATCCTCCATATGATGATATGAACGCTGTTGTTATGAACGTACCCCCCCTGCACAGGCCTTGTTGTGACGTCATTGGAAGAATTGACATACATATGTTTTTATTTATACAGTGTATTTCACTTAAGAAGCAATATACAAAAATATAAAAATATACAAAAAAAAAGATAAAATAAAATTAAAAAAATATTAAACTATAAAGCGAAATATTAAGGATTATAATTTTATTATTGTTAGGTTATCCAACTTGACTCTGTTACCATGGTGATCAAGATCCAAATAGTGCAGGTGCTTGTCAAAATTAAAATTGAATTTAAGTTTTTTTTTTAATGAAAAACACATAATTAATTCGATTTAAAGGTTGTATTTAATTCAAAATGGGTAAATGGATGAAATTATAAGCAAGGTAAGTGGATTGAATGAAAAGAAAATATTTTTAGATCAATTAAAATGTACAAGAATTTAGGGTTAAATAACAATTAAAACTAGAACTAACACTAGACCTAGAACTAGAAAGTTTTAGGTTTAGCCGGGCGTTTTAGACAAGAACTTAGAAAAGTCTGAAGACGCATGGCTAAACCCGAATATTTCTAGTTCTAGGTCTAGTGTTAGTTCTAGTTTTAATTGTTACTAAGCGTTAAATTATTGTCTATTTTTACTAAAATAAAACTAACAATAGACCTAGAACTATACTCCGTTTTTAAACCAGGAGGAGTATTTTAAATTTGTCACCAGATTGACCTTGCACGTGATTGGTTGAATGCGAGGAAGTTCACACACAGGCAATTTTGAATTTTGATTTTGAATTTGAAGGTTAGGTTATTGATAATTCGACAGTTTTGTGTCATTGTTGTAAATTTTGTTTAAACCCTTTTGCGTCCTCAATTTAATTGAGTGAAATTTGTTCTTTTTAGAACAAGGTATGGGTCGTGACCCTAATAGTCGTTCACAACAAATTTCACCTCCGAAAAAGCGTAAATTGTTGAATTCAGGACACTTAGCTTTGTTTGAAAAGCAAAGTATCCTAAATCTCTACAAGCAATACACTAATGACGAAAACCCAATGAAAATTAGTAATATTGTTGATAAAATTGTCGAGGACGTAAGAAAAACCGTTTTAAAAATTATATCAAGCCAAATAATGTTTTCTTTGTAGGGGTAGCAAAAACAACAGTATACAGTGTGGTGAAGGAATATAACGATACCGGAAAGGTTACGAGTCCAAAGAGCTAGGTGGGAGACCTGGAATTATAACAGAGCTTGATGATTTTACTAAAGTTTCCACACGCCAAATTTGTCACAGTTTCTTTTATAAAAACGAAATTCCAATTTTGAACAAAATTATAAAGGAGCTACACAGTCATCCAGAGTTACCAAAGCTATCTCGATCGTCACTGTATAAAGTGATGAAAAATATTAATTTCCGGTAAACCACTACCTTCAAACATCACATTTTGATAATTTATTACGAGCAGAATACGAGTTATATTATAATTTTTATTTTTTTTATAGATACATGAAGAGAAATCGCAAGAGTATTCTAACCGAACGTGACGATATAATTGTTTGGCGACGACAGTATTTAAAAAGTATTAAAAACTATCGCTGTGAAGGACGACCACTTTACTATCTAGATAAGACATTGATTAATGAAGGTCATACAACAAAGAAAGTGTGGGTAGATGGATCAATTGAGAGCAAGAGGCAGGCATTTATCGAAGGGTTAACTACGGGGCTTAAAATCCATCAGGAAAAGGAAGATAATTAAGTATACTGCATGTTGGTTCTGAATCAGGTTTTGTTAACGGAGGATTGTTAGTTTTCGAAGGTAAAAAAACTACTGATTCCCATGAAGAAAAGAATGGAAAAGTATTTGAAGAATGGTTTTAAAATCTATTAGAAAAATTACCTGAGAATGCAGTTATTGTAATGGACAACATTGAGGATGTACTTGATATTTTCTCTACTTTACGACTATGGTATGAAGGAACTCGCCTTAACCAAGGTCCGTTGAGTATTGGTTATAAGGTTATCCAACTCGAGCAAATTGACGTTGACGGGATGAGGTAGGAAACGTGACATCATTGGAGGAAAAGTATAATATAATACAGAGTGTCCTGTATCTTCCGCATCAGAGTATTATATGGTTGTAGGATACATTATTCTGAAGCGATCTTTCTAATAAATTTTTTTTCGAAATGTTTATAATAACTGCACGGGAACTAAATCTTTAAAATGAGTCCAAACATGACGCACGTTTGGACGCTAAAGTTTTTAATAAATTATTAAATTTTTTAATAAATTATTAAATTTTTTAATAAACAATTTTACATTTTTTTTCATAAATATTCTGATATAAGAGTACTAAAATTTTACCTCATCGTAAAGAGAAAACAAATCTCTATCAAATGAGCCTAACGAAAGGATACATTGCCATTTAAAAAACTTCAAGTGTTATTCGTTGCTCATTTTTTTTCTGAAATAAAAACAATTGAATGCCTTATTATGGCAAACAAAATATTAAATAACTTTTGTATAAATTGTTTTTTTATAAAATTGATATTTGCCAAGATATACAGTGTGTCCCCGCATTGTGTCCCCGTAAGGTATAATTGACGACAAATTTTTGAATTCAAATTCCATCTTTTATAATTAAAGTCTGGATGTTATAAAACGAAATATAACCAAGTTTTACGTCAAATGTCCTCAAAGTACCGAAGTTAACGCAAGAAGTTTGTTAGCCGTTGCAGGTAAAGTGGTCTTTCTGAGCAATGTACAGGGTGGTTCAAATTCGATGTCCGAATAGGCTAACTCGAAAACTATAAGAGTTAGAAGAAAAATAGCTGACATGTCATGATCTCGTTTTTCGAGAAACTGCTAATGCCGAAAACCTCATAGCGCTATCGTCTTTTGTTTTTCCGCTAGAGGCCAAAATTGAAAATATCGTAAAACCCGCAAATGTAATTATCTTGGTTATTATTATAGGTGGAGTATTATAACTAAGACATTATATGGACACTTTTTTACAGAGAATTTGATGACGTAGTCAAAAAAATTTTTTCGGTTTTAGATTTTGAGATATTATCACAATTTTCGTTTTTTTAAATGGAAACAACCACTGATTATTCGCTTAATAAATTCGTTATTTTTTTCTGATTACAAAAATATAGGGTTTGACAGGTCTATTTCTTATTGTTTTAGAATAAAACTAAAAATAAACTTTTCTTTTAGTGTCGTCGAAGAAATTAAATTTACAGTTTCCTGTAAATTACGGTTCTATAACTAAAAATTAAAAAAACATATTTCTGATATTTGAAACAAATATATTTGTTGAACTGTTTAATTTATATATGTTTTACACAAAAGTTGGAATAGATTGCATTATTTCACATTTTTTATTACGATTTAATATTATTTTTAAATGACTTAATAAATTATCGATAGATGGCGCTCATATGTTTTTTTTTTAATTCAAATAAACATAGCAACATTTGTTTGTATTCAAAAATTTTCTGAAGTGTCACTTTAAAAATCCTGTTTTTAAGATCAATTACGAAAATTTTGAAAAGTTTGACATGTTAGAATGTTACATATTAAAAAATTATTTGTTTTTAAATACCAGAAGTTATCTTCGTATTTAATTGTTAACTTTTTAGATTTTACCTACCGCCCCGTAACTTACAGGAAACTGTAAATTTAATTTCCTCGACGACACTAGATGGAAATTTTATAAAAAAAGTTTATTTTTAGCTTTATTCTAAAACAATAAGAAATAGACCTGTCGAACCCTATATTTTTGTAATCAGAAAAAAATAACGAATTTAATAAGCGAATAATCAGTGGTTGTTTCCATTTAAAAAAACGAAAATTCTCATGATATCTCGAAATCTAAAACCGAAAAATTTTTTTGATTACGTCATGAAATTCTCTGTAAAAAAGTGTCCATATAATGTCGTAGTTATAATACTCCACCTATAATAATAACCAAGATAAATGCACTTATTGGTTTTACGATATTTTCAATTGTGGCCTCTAGGGGAAAAACAAAAGACGATAGCGCTATGAGGTTTTCGGCATTAGCAGTTTCTCGAAAAACGAGATCATGACATGTAAGCTACTTTTTTTCTAACTCTTATAGTTTCCGAGTTAGCCTATTCGGACATCGAATTTGAACCAGCCTGTACAGGGTGGGCAAATTTGGGTGTTATTATAGGCTATCTCAGAAACTATAAGAGATACGAAAAAAATAGGTGCCATGTCTCGGTCTCTTTTTCCAAGACTAATCCTATCCCGCAAAGAACAAATCTCTATCTTCTTTTGTTTTTAAGTTATAGCCGAAAAGTCAAATTTTAGCGATTTCAAAAAATGCTCATATTTCGTTTATTTTTGAAATTAGAGAAATGGGGGATTAATACATTCTACAGGCACTTTTTTGAGTAGAATATACTGCCGTTGAAAAATTTTAAACATAGCTGATAATTTTTGAGATATAACATAATAGTATATTATTATATGAGCATATAATAGCTCATTATATGCGAGTAGAATACTATACTTTGTCCACGACTATTGAAATTGATTCCATAAATTTATTTTTTGAATAAAGGTTAAACGTCAATGTGACACAAATTCAATGTTACTAACTGTAACCAACTTCACAACAATTTGTTAAAATTAAATGTCAGTTTTATGAAACGTCGTTTTCTTTAGGAAAATTAATTAATTTATGCTTAAATCATACGAAAAAAGGAATTTGTTTAGGTTTTTTTAATGTCAAACATTTAGAAACTCCTAAAAAATTGAATTAAATTGTCGTTTTTTGAACTTTAACGTTTCAAATAATTATTATTAGTCTGGTCAAGATGGCTACCCGTGGATAATGATTATTATTCACCGCTATTATTCACTCCGTGAAAACTGACTACCATTTTGGTTTAGAAAACTCATTCATAAGGTATATATTATAAGGTAGTCGTGGACAAAGTTGTATTTTTTTAAATACAAACTATAGTTGATTATGATGTTATTGAAAAGAGCATATTTTTAGGTTTCCAATAATGTATCGCACGCATAATGTATCTGCAGAAAATAAGCGTTATTTTTCAATTTAAAAATATTAAAATTAAAATTTTTAATTATAGTAGGCGAGGAAAACGCTAAATGCTACTTAGTTACTATAGCAACGTGAGTTTACTTGTCATTTCATTCATGAATGTTACGAAACAAGTTTCCCGTTTAAGAAGTTCCGCATTATCTTTAAATAAAACGATAAAATTAAATAAGAATATATTGGAGTCCGCTTTGAAGATGATACATAAGTCTTCATAACCCCATTGAAACGGTGTTTCAATGGAAAGTCCGCTCAAAGTTTATGATCCCTAATGTTCCTCTATCTCACCCAATTTCAAAAGAAAAGATTGCTGATATCAAAAAACTTCTAAATCTTATGTTTGGGGAAAACTGGGAAAATACTACCGAAGATTTCATTCATTGATTCCGAACGTTACAACCAGTAAGTTTAGTAGAAGAAGATGACAGTTTGTGCTTGTTCAGTTCCTGAAGTTGTCCATATTTAATTATTCATTAATTAATATATTTCTTGTATTTTTAATAAACAACTTTACTTACTAACCATTTTTTATTGGTGAACAAAGTCAGGGATAAGATGCTGAGAAATTTAAATTAACTATTCAAAGTTTTTATTCGTTGGTACAAAACCAACTTTATTCTGTCCAAACCATATATTATAGCCACTAGGTAGTATTTATTGTTCGGACCCGCCTACTATAATCAAAATTTTGAACCATGGCGCTTACTATTTTGGAATTGAAAATTAACGCTTATTTTCTGCAAATACACCATACATGCGATACATCATTGGAAAGCTAAAAGTATGCTCTTTTCAGTAACATCATAATCAAGTATAGTTTGTATTTAAAAAAATACAACTTTGTGTTGTATCTCAAAAATCATCAAGTATGTTTAAAATTTTTCAACGGCGGTATATTCTACTTAAAAAAGTGTCTTAAGAACGTATCAACCCCTTTTCTCTAATTTCAAAAATAAACGAAATATGAGCATTTTTTGAAATCACGAAAATTTGACTTTTTGGCTATAACTTAAAAACAAAAGAAGATAAAGGTTTGGTGTTTGCGGGATTGGGTTAGTCTCGAAAAAAGAGACCGGGACATGGCACCTACTTTTTTCGTATAATAATAATAATAATAAATGACTTTATTGTCTCCATTACAAAGAAGAAACTACAATACAAATATATACATAATATATGGAGATCAAACGGCGCATAGTGGTCCGAGCGGTAAGAAAACCCGATCGAAAATATTATTTTGGTGTTAGCAATTAGCTAGCTTTATGAAACTTGGCATATGATTATAAGACCAAAAGGGTAATGTTGTGTCAAAATTTGAATTAAATTCGTCAACCGGAAGTAGTACTACGCAAGCAGTACTTTATTTAAATTCATACTCATTTTCTTTTCATATAAATTAGGACTTTAAAGAAGAATATTACTATAAAATTTTGTGCAAAACATTAGACGTATATTACTTCACATTTTTTTGTGTAATTACGTGATCGCAAATTCCTATCTAAATTGTTTTATAGAGGACCTATACCGGATGTCTCACGTAACTGGTTCGTTAGAACTTTTTTAGGTACCACTATTCGTAGCGGTTTGAAATTTTGACAACATGGATTGTTCATTCGAAGCTTTCGATCTAAAATACTTTCAAGATGGCCGCCACTTCCGGTCTACCGGATGTAGACCACAACTTCGTTATTTTAAATGGAATGCTATAGTTTTTAATGCACCTTTTAATTATATTCGACAAAATAAGTTGACTTTGATAAAAGTTATTGGTACCTACCATTTTTCGTTTTCGAGTTATTTTGTTTTTAAGTTTTTCTTTGGCAAATTACTTTATGCTCTTTAAAACCTTATATCTCAGCCAACGTTCATTCAAAAAAGCTCTAAATTGGCACGATTACTCTTGAGATGTTGTCAAACAGATTGTCATTTGTTGTATTAAAGTATCTTATACAGGGTGGTCAAAAATTGAATTATCGTTTCTCCATATTCAATGGTAAGAAAGTCGAAAATTTTAAATGGAACGCCCCATATTTTTTTACCCTATCAGAAATGGAATTTGATAAAAATGTGGCAAAATTAATTGGCAGAATTAGTTGGTTAGATAGCTCAATTTTACTTAGCTTTTACTAAAAATGTTTTAAGAACTATTCGAGAATAAACTCATCGCTCTTAATTTGAAGTGATATTGGAGACCATAATACGTAAGTTTGCAGCCTACTTATAGTAGAATTTTCCCATGATACTGAGATAGTCCACATACATTTCAAATTATTCGAGATAATATAAAATATTTTGTTATATTCACCAACATAACAAAATTTATCTCAATTTGTGTGAGTCTTCTTCATTTTCTAGATCTTGTTCCTCTATATTTACTTCTTCATCATTATTGTCTTCTTCTTCACTTTCTTCATCATCATCATCTTCTTCTTTACCTTCCTTTTCTTCTAGAGACTTGTCCAGTATAAGTAAATTTTTCATGTCTTCATTCATATTTTTATATCTTTCTGAACATTCTTTATAAAAGTTACTAATAAATGGATCGGAGCTCAGTAATAGTCTTTTAAATAAATCTTCATTTGTTTGAAGTCTACCCAAAATAGAAAAGATAAAAACCAAAACATAGCAACAAAATAACGAAAATCATAACAAGGATAAATAAGATCCACAATTATGTGTTAAGTAATCTTTGACTGCCAATTTTTTGGTTAAGGCGCACGTTGGCGCAAGATTTCTTTCTTATGCTATGTACACCATACCTTCAGCAATAAAAAAATGTTAGCTACAATTGTTCGATTTTGTTCGCTCGCAAGATATTTAATTTAAAAGATTGAATGGTCAAAAAATATAAGTATTTATTGACGTCAATAGAAATGGTTGTAATTTTTTTCAACAAACATCTTTTGAAATTTGGAAAGTCGTAAAATGAAGACCTTTCTGTACTTTATAAGAAACCAACGACACAATATTTTCAAGTAGTGATATACCATCTTTTTTGTTTTCTAAAGTTGTGTCGTTTTCTAAAAAATTTCCTTATACAAAATAAGGTAATTGTAATAGCAATTTATTTCGCGCAGTAGCTATTATAAAACACCAAAGACTTCATAAACTTCACTAAGAGTCTATTAATAGTTAAAATATATGTAACATTTAAAAAAACAACACTATAAAATTTTTTTTTCAATTGATTTTCGATCGGGTTTTGAGTGTTTTCGGACCACTGTGCGGCGGGATCCAGAATAGTCTGTTCTATCCAACCGTAAAATAAAAAAAAAAAATTCTATGAATTATAACAAATAAAAAGAAAAGAAAAACAAAGGCAAAATCTTGAAATCATTAATACAGTATCACCCGCATCATATCAAATCTAAATTTAAACATAATTAAATTAAATGAAAGGGCCCAAAAGACCCAAACGTAAATTAAATGAAAGAGAAAAAAAAAAGAAAGAAAAGGAGAAAAAAAAACAATAATAATGAAAATTAAAAAAGGATTCAGTGTAATAACTGATGGCGTAACTGTTAACATCGTAACAATGACTTTATATCAATAAGAATAAGGTCACAAAAAAATCACAGAGAAACAAAGAATAACAAACATCAGACAAGACCCGTTGACTGCTGAAAAATCATATTCCTCAATTTTATTCGAAATTGGTCATATTTCAGTTGACGTAGTGCATGTGGCAAGCTTCCATACGATTTATAAACATGATATGTAAATGACCTTTGAAAAAGTGATGTTCTATGTTTTGGAGGATAGAAACTAATACCTGACCTTGTCTGACTTCCCTCGCACTGTGGTTTATATTTAATTTTATTATGCAGGTACTCCGGGACTCCAGAGGTAACGATTCTATGATAGAGAGACAAACTATGAAACTCCCGTCGAGAGCTCATGTTCAGCCACCCAGCATCCTTAAGTTTATAAGAAACTCTATCAAATTTGCGAATCCCATAAATGAATCTGAGGCAACTATTCTGAACCTTTTGTATACTTCGTGACGTGACTGCATCTATAGCCCTATGATATACAGCAGACATATAATTAAATTGTGAAAGAACAAACATATCACAGAGGAGCACTTTTAATTTCAAAGGTAAACATGAACGATGCGGGTACAGCCGACGCAAAAAAAAATATGATCTCTGAATATATGTTTGAATTTGTTTTCTAAATCTTAAGCTAGTATCTAAAATCATACCAAGACACTTAGCTTCAGAGACCTTTTTAATTAAGGTGTTATTCATATTAATGGCTAAGTGCGAAGTAGGGTTGCGTTGTTGCCCATTAAAACTCATCCACATAGATTTGTCAGGATTTATTTTAAGCTGGTGGTATGTTGCTAATTCAAAAATCGTCGGTATCTCTTATAGTTTCTGAGATAGCCTATAATAACACCCAAATTTGCCCACCCTGTACAACAAAAGTTGATTAAGATAAAATATTTGTTATGTTAAATAATTATAGCGATATGCCGAATTTTATTAATTTAGCATATAAAAGAAAAAATGAGTTTTTTCTTGAAAATTTTTTTTTAATATTTCGTTTTACAATAAAAACAAATGATCTGAGTGAACTAACAATTATCATTTGATAGCTTAGCTTTAGCCTATTGTCAGATATTAAGTGATCATGTTTACATTACAACATAAAATATTTACAGCGCAGTGCCATGGATTGGGGAACATTAGTTACAATGCAGTTTTAAGGCAATTTGAGGAAAAATTTGGATTTTTAGTAGATAAAAAAACAATTAAGAGTTGTTAATAAATTTATAAGTCGGTATAAGTAAATCCCATTTACAAAGAATTTATCGAGAAAATAAAATATTGCCGTATAAACCAAAATTTAACCTCACTATCGAATTAGGTGATGAAGCAAAACGTTTAGATTATTGTTTGTGGTTTGGGTACAAAATTTTGAAAGACAGAACTTTTTAAAAAACATAATATTTTCGGACGAAGCATCGTTCACCACTAATGTACTATGGGTTACATCACAAAATTGTCGATTCTGGTCAAAGACTAATCCACATTATCGCATAGCTTGTAAACGCCAGTATTCCCAGAAAGTGAATGTGTGGGGTGCTGTTTTGTGATATTTGGAAATACTTGAAAATTGTTTATTTAATTATCTTCACGGCGTGGATTTAGAAAAGCGCAATAAATTATATTTCCAACAGATAGTTCCAAAGATAGTTGCGGCCCACACTCCACCATTTTAATTAGAAATGATTTAAATACGTTATTTGGTAGAAAAAAATGGATTGGTAGATATGGTCCGCAACCATGGCCGCCAAGAAGTCCGGATTTATCTATTATGGATTTTTGGCGTTATGTAAAACAAAAAGTGTACACTGAAAATTTTAATAACAATTTAGACCGTTTAAAACAAAAAATTGGAACTGTTATTAGAGAAATTCCGTTGGACCATATTAGAAAAAGTTATAAACAATGGCGCAAAAGGGCTGAATTATGTGTTAGTGTTGATGGTGGTATCATTGAATAAGCTTTTATATTAATTTACTTTAGATCGAAAATGTTTTGTTAATCTTATGATTTAAAAATCTGCATTGTGCTTTTATATCCTAAATTAATAAAATTCGGCATATCGCTATAATTTAACATAACAAACATTTTATCTTAATCAACTTTTGTTGTACATTGCTCAGAAAGGCCACTTTACCTGCAACGGTTAACAAACTTCTTGCGTTAACTTTGGTACTTTGAGCACGTTTGACTTTAATTGCAAAAGATGGAATTTGAATTCAAAAATTTATTGTCAATTATACCTTACGGCATCGTTTCTCAACCTGTGGGGCGCGCCCCCCTATGGGGACGTCATAATTCTACATGGGGGCGCCAACACATCAAAATGAAAAAAAAAGATAATTACTAATAAAAAATTAATGTCATTCTGACATTACAAAAAATTAAGTACAGTACACACTTAAACTAATACACTCGTACTATTACCTAGGTATTTAATTACTATAAATATAATTGTATCAGGTACTGTCAAATGCCAAATGAAACTAATAATAGACTCATCAGTACTAAATTAAAAGTAGCTGTAATGATTATAATTATTAGTGACTCCCTTGGGCCTGTCTCGCACAGCAAAGTTTTTCAAAAGAAGGTTTTATATTACAAATAGCCACTCTCAGTTCTTTGGTCTATATTCAGTCGAGTCCTATATTTTGTCTTTAAAGCAGCCACCGCAGAAAATCCGGCTTCACAAAGGTAGGATGTTGAAAATGGCAATAATATACGAAATGCTCTTGTTTTCAGTGGAGAAAATGCATCATCCACTCCCGCCCAAAATTCAAAGAGAGTTTTATTACTAAATTCTCTCTATTACTAAATTTCGCCCCTTGCAGTAAAGTGTATGAAGATTTCTTCTTCTGCAGTTGAGAGACCTTCGTGAGTAGTTCGAAATGGATCCCTAACCCACTCGTAACTTGCTACCAATTTGTCGTCAGCAAGAAAATACTTTTCAAAATTCTGTGCCAACATGGCTAAATGACTTTCTATTGTTACAAAAACAACTTTCACATACTGTTCTTCTTCCTTGTATGTTTTGACACACTCATTCACATTTGCAAACATTTCTAGTTTTTTTTGTTTCACATTTCTGCTCCACAGCTCCAAATTTCTACAGAATGCACTAACTTTATCACTGCTATCCAACATATGTGTGTTTGCTCCTTGGAGTTGTAGATTCAGGGTATTTAATTTCTCGAATATATAACCAATTTCATCACAAATAAAGCATCTCGAAACTTTTTGGCTTCCAGGCGGTTTTCCTCTTCTAGAAAAGTGGCAATTTCCTCTTTTAACTCATAAACACGTTGTAGAAATTTCCCACGCGATGGCCTCACAATAAAATAGCAACGTCGAATGTTCTGCACCCATATCTTTGCAAAGTGCATTAAAGATTCTTGATTTTACGGGTCTCATTTTTATATAAGTTACTACAGTTACAACCGTCGTTAGTACAATGTTGAGACCAGGACTCATTTCTTTGGAAACCAGAGCCTTTCTATTGATGGTCGGTGTCCAGACACATTGCGGAAATTTTTGTTTCACAAGTGCTTGTACGCTTTGGAATCTTCCAGATATTGTACAAGCACCATCGGTGCATATTCCAACGCAATTCTTCCACTCTATGTTTGCCTCATTAATAAAATCAATTAAAATATCAAACAAAGCGAGTGCTGTTGCTTTGAGTTCTATAGGTTTGCAGAAAAGTAGTTCTTCTAGTGCCGATATGCGATCACAAAACCAGACATCGGCAATTAAATGAGCGTCTTCATTGCTATCTGTTGCGTCGTCAAGCTGAATCGAAAACAATTTGTCATAAAACTTTTCGAGAAGCTGGTGCTGTACATCTTCGGCTATATCACCAATTCGGCGGGCAACAGTATCATTTGAAAGAGGTATGGATTGTAATTGTTTGGCAAAATTATCTCCAAACATAGTTTCTACAATCTCCATCGCAACTGGCAGAATAAGGTCTTCACCAATGGTGTGAGCCTTTTTATATCTGGCTATTTTATATGATACTTTGTAAGAGGCAAGTAAAACTTTTTCGTTCACAAACAAAGTTTTTTTGAAGAATGATGTTTGCTCTTCATATGACTAATTTTAATTCAAAGAATTCTCGGGGCTTGTTAACGTACTCACTATGAAGTGTTTCCAAATGGCGTCTAAGTTTATTAGGTTTCATGCTGCCTGCTGCCAAAATTTTTAAACAAATGACGCAAAAAAAAAGGTAAAATTGTTATTGAAAATTGGGGCCCGAATACTGAAACGTTGAGAAACGCTGCCTTACGGGGATACACTGTATACTATATTCCATACATAATAGGCATCTGTATATTATACTTTTCCTCCAATGACGTCACGTTTCCTACCTTACCCCGTCAACGTCAATTTGTTCGAGTTAGATAACCTTATAACTTATAACCAAAGCCACGACGTTTCGGGCTGTTGATGTCACCATCTGTATAGAGCGGCAACGCGTTACAGCGTAGTAGTAACATGCTTCTATCGAGCACATCGATGTGCCGCAACTTAACAATACTGGTTGAATGCTGGTCTATGTACGATTTGGGGGGGTTCTCCGCGGTGCAGTGTTCAATGCGTGTTTGGCCGATTGTCCGACTAAAACTCAACCAGTGGCGTGGAGCGTTTATCGCTATGTAAAATTGTAATTTATACAGGGTGTCACACAAAAAACGCCCCAAGCTGTAACTGTGTTATTTACAATCCGATTTTCATGAGTGAGGTAACAAATGGAATGGTTTGATGAATACTATGATTCATGCTACAAATAAATTTTTTCCAAGACCACCTTTAATTTTAAACGATTATTAACTTTTGTTTTTCAAATTGCTCCGTATATTTTTCTTCCCGTTATTGGATAGAGATTGTTTTTCTAAATCCATTGATATAGAATACATCCATTTTGAAAGTAATTTTAGCAAAGAAAAGACACCTGTATATACAGGTTATCACACAAGAACGCCGCAAGCTGTAACTTTGTCATTTACCTTCTGATTTTCATGAACGAGGTATCAAATGAAATGGTTTGATGAATACTATGATTCATGCTACAAATAAACTTTTTCCAGCGCTATCTTTAATTTCAAGCGATTATCAACTTTTGATTTTCAAACTGCTCGGTATGTTTTTCTACACGTTATTGTATAGAGATTTTTTTTCTGAACCCAATGATGTACAATACATTAACATTAATTGTAATTTTAGCAGAGGAAAACAATTAAAACATTTTCCGAACATTGTCTTAGTCACTTCTGTAATACTGTGTGCCATGGAAGAAAGAACGCGCAAAACTGATAATAGTCATTAAATGTTATTTCAATGCCCGAAGCAGTTGTAAATGATACTTATAAGTTGTTTTTTTATTTTTTTTTCCCATGGCACACTACAGTATAACGCAAGTAACTTTAAGAGAATGTTAGGAAACTATTTTAATGTTTTTCTATACTACAATTACAATTAATGTTCATGTATTGTACATCAATGGACTCAGAAAAGGAATCTTTACCCAATAGCGTGAAAAAAAACATACCGAGCAATTTGAAAATCAAAAGTTGGTAATCGTTTGAAATTCAAGATGGCGTTGGAAAAAGTCTATTTGTAGCATGAATCATAGTATTCATCAAACCTTTTCATTTGATATTTCGCTCATGAAAATCGGAATTTAAATGACAGAGTTACAGCTTATGGCATTCTTGTGTGACAACCTGTATATACAGGTGTCTTTTTTCTGCTAAAACTACATTTAAAACGGATGTATTATACATCAATGGATTCAGAAAAACAATCTCTATCCAATGACGTGAAGAAAAATATACGCAGCAATTTGAAAAACAAAAGTTAGTAATTACTTGTAATTGAAGATGGCGTTGTAAAAAATTTATTTGTAGCATGAATAATAGTATGTATAAAACCATTTCATTTGATACCTGGGTCATGAAAATCGGAATGTAAATAACAGAGTTACAGGTTGGGGCGTTTTTTGTGTGACACCCTGTATAAAAAAATAAGAATTTGTTAATGTAAAAGGGCGTTTCCTGTTAATCTGTATTGTTTAAAATTTATATTTAACATTTTCTATAATTTTAAAGAATGAATTCTTTATGAAGTCTGGTAATATACGACAATCTACAAGAAAATCACGTATCTAGAATAGATCCTTGTTACAAGTTGCTAGTACAAGTGTTTCTAAATGTTCAGAAGTTAATGATGTACGTTTTGACGTTAAAATGTCTTTGAAAGTCGAAAAAGTTCTTTCAACGTCGCAACTTGTTAGAGGGGCATATATAAAATAATTTGAATACAACTCGGAATGTTCAAACGTTAAATTGTTGTTAGAATGTAATTGTTGCAATGTTTTTAAATCCGGATTTCTATCAAATATTGAATTAATTTTTTTACTTAAACGATAAGAAAATTCACCTGGTACTCGTTCTAATTTGTTTATAATTTCTTTTAATTTATTTATTGACTCCTCCAGTTTTATGCCCGATTGCTCAAAATATTTGATGCCGTTATTTATATCTGCAAAGTTTGTTTTAATATATAGCAAATGTTCTTTTAAAGCTTTTAATGCTTTTGGAATCATTGTTTAAAGATTCGATAACGTTTGCTACCGTTTCCAAATTTTCGGAATAAAATAAACTTGCTCTAACCAAGTTCCCCAGCGAGTAACTATAGGTTCCAGTGGTAAAGGTAAAAGCGGACACTTTTCTTTATATATTTGAATTCTTAAAGGGGCTCTCAAAAAATTTTTTTTGATTAAATTTATTAATTTATCCACAGTAAGGAATTCAGTTCGTATAAATTCGCAAATACGATGTAAAGCATGTGCTACACAAGTCACATGTAACAAACGGGGGTATGTGTTCTTGAGCAGTTTGCCAACCTTTAGCATATATGCTGCTGCATCGCTAAGGAATAAAAGTACCCTGTCACGTTTGAGAGGATCTGTAAAAATTTCGGACAAACTTTTATTTATAATTTCTGCCACATACTCTGCATTAACCTTATTTGCTACCTTAGTAGCAATCAAAAAGCTTTTTGAATATCTTGTTGCATCCAAAGTACCTAAAACGACATTGACAATACTACGACCTAATAAATCAGTAGTTTCATCAGCACTGACCCATACAAAACTATTATCAACTTTGCTTTTAATGGCATTTATGGTTTTTGAATAAATTTTTGGTACATAATATTTGCGGAGTGTAGAGGGGTGTGGAATGGATTTCTCAGTATATTTAGTAAGGAATGCTTTTAGGTTTGGATTTTTTAATTTTTCTAAAGGTATATTTGCGGCCAAACACGCTTCACATAAATCCTTTTTTTCTTGGTCAATGTGGGATTTACATTTTATGTGGTTTAATAGGTGATTGTTTTTAGAACAACTTAATCGTTTACAACAAATATTGCACTGTACTTCAGTTGTTATAAGTTATAACCAATACTCAACGGGCCTTGGACCTTAACTTTTGTTACGTGCAACTTGGGTTGCCTATTTCATATTTTTGTTTAAGGTAGCAAAAATTTAATTTCGCTGGCATCACGCGGTATTCTTCTAAGATATTATCTAATAAAGCGGAAACAAGAATTAGTATCAACCAGCGCTAACCAGTTAAATTCAAAAACAAATGGATTGATTTATATCATTGATTTAATATCTTAATTAGTTTAATTTATTTATTGCAAATATTCTATACCTTAAAAAAAGTATCTTTATAATATTTCAATTCCTTTATACTTTCTTTTATATCGCTTAAAGCGCGGTGATCGCAAACTTTCCTTGGTGCTTTTCTATAAATGTTTTCATTCCAACGTTGGCACAATTCCTTTATGGTTGAGACGTCAATAATTCTGTAATGTAAATAATTATCTATTTTTGGTAAATGTTTTTTTATAAACATTCTGTCCATATAAACACTATTCCCAGCTAATGGACTCATCCTTTCTGTTACATATTTTTTAATAAAATCCATTAATTGTTTTTCAGCAACTTCAATAGGGATATTAGATTTCCTTGAAGCTTCAGTTAGCCCAGTTTTTTCGTGTTGCCTTTTTGACCAATCATTCATATTCGATAAAACATTATTACCATGATGAATTATTATATCTGGACCTTCTGCTACAGTGTTTAAATCACCATCTGTTATCAAACAAGCAATTTCTAATACTTTATCTTTTTCCACATCCAATCCCGTCATCTAAAACGGTATTTAATAAATAATTAAGATGAAAATTCCATTTTTTTAACTCACTTCCATGTCAATCCAAACAATTCTATTTGTCTCTAAATCCATGTTTTTTGTAAATAAGTTGTTGCAGTTTTTTGCGATGTGGCTGTGGGCTATTTCAAGATATTAAATGTATTTATATCATTATTTAATCACCAACCTCCCCATAATTTCCGTATCAAACCACGAAACATTGTGGTTTTTATAAAAGTAAGGTTAAAAAATAACCTATAAATTTGTTTTTTGAAACGTTGAAATTACAGGTTTCTGTTTTATAATAATCAATTTACATAAAAATTTTGTGATTATAAACAATGTTAAATTAATTTAATAATTTTTAATTATTTAATTAATTATCTTTTAGTTTATACTAATATTTGAAAGTGTGATATGTTAATGTAGACATAATTATATCCAAGAAATGTTGGTTGCCTAACATTTTGTATTAATAATTTTTTTTTAATGATATAAGTTTTTTATCAAATTAATTAATTAATAGATTAAAAGTTGTTTGTGTAAAACAATTTGAACAATATTAATTGCATCCACGAAAAAAAATAAATCCTCGGAAACGGTATCGATAAATCCAATTTCCTGCGATAAATTGCTGATAATTTAATGTTTTAAATCTATGATAAGATTAATATCTATATAAACTATCACCGAAGAGAATTAAAGTTAGTGTTTCATAAAATGTGGTTACTTGGTGTTGTTTTTTTACTTTCTGCGAGTTCTGTTTTATCTGAAACGGAATGCCCAACAGGTGAATTAAACAAGCAAATAAAAGCAAAAATAAAAATGATTTTTTGTAGATCAAAAAGTAATAGCTTGTTACTTTTCAAGTTGGGCTATATACAGGGAAGATTTCGCAACATTTTCGATTGATAATATTGAACCAGATCTTTGTACGCATGTAATTTATGCGTTTTCCGGATTGAGTATTTACGGAGGAATTGAAATGTTAGATCCAAACAACGATGCTGGTATATTTAAAAATATCTAAATTTTGATGTTTTCTATCAAAATTTTTTTCAGGGGGGTACAAAAAATTCGTTGCTTTAAAAGAAAAAAATCCTTGTTTAAAAACACTTTTAGCTATCGGTGGTTGGAATCAAGGATCGCGACCTTATTCGGTGGTAAATAACTAAATAAATCCAAATTTATCTAAAAAATTAAATAATTAATCTTAAATAAACAGATGGTGAGTGATTCTTCGTACAGAAAAGCTTTCATTGAAAGCGTTCTTAGATTATTAGCCGTTTATGGGTTTGATGGCATTGATATTGATTGGGAGTACCCCACGGAGCGTGGAGGAATTTTGGATGATAAAACAAACTTTGGGTTACTTTTGAAAGAGTTAAAAGAACAGTTGAAGAAGTGGGATTTACTTTTAACTATTGCTGTACCAAGTTCTGTGCCCGTCGCTGAACATGCTTACGATTTAGAAGCTGTAAAAAGGTTTGAAAAAAATTAATCATCTTTATCTATATAGATTTTTTTTAAATGACATAATTAAGTTTAGGTGATCAATCATTTTATTACGACGTCAATTTAATAATTTAGATAATTAAGAGCACTGAATAACAACTAAAATTAGAATTAACACTTGACTTAGAACTAGAAACATTCTGGTTTAGCCGTCTTAAAAGATGCAGGACTAAACACGTTAGTGTTAATTCTAAAACTAGAACTAACCCTGGGGCTCTTAACACTTTTCTGACCGGTGACGAGTTAACTCGTCATTATACTTGCATTATTTACATATTTCAATTTATAACACCTAGGGCGATATAGAATAGTGGTGGAACAGATATCCGACAACTACCATTCACAGGAATTAGTATCTTATAGTTAGTTGTTATCAATCTATTTCTATCACATTTTTGTATATGTTTTGCACTTTTCACCTGTTGCTCTATTTATTTTCTTCCTCTCACACGTTGTCTTAAAAAAGAATAATTAAAAAGTTAGCCATAGATACTCTAACAGATGAAAATTTAATTCTGAGACTATAAAATAGATTCGTAGTTATCATTGTCGATTGTCTAGATACATACGTAAAAACATATTCCAAGAAAATGGGACATTAAATTTAATATAGTTTTATTTAGTTTTAATTTAACAGTTTTCCATTTTTTTAACTCCTAGTGTAAAAGTCTATAAGAAATACAATTTCGGAACAAACCATTGGCAACTCCTCTAAAAACTTTAATTTTTAACTTAAATCTTTGGCTAAAATGCTACGACATAGTTTAAAAAAAAATACTTACAACTTTAGCACAAGTTTTACAAAATAATTCCTCATTATTTAAATTTAGTTCGGGATAACTTTTTATCCACTGGAACACGATATCACTTTAGGCATTGTTGTTATAGATTGGTAGATTAATGTTCACTCACACTGAACACAGCCACAGTAACTATGGTTTGGGATATCCTTAAACTTAAACTCAACAGCGCTAGAGATTCCCCGCATGTTTCTGTAAATCGTTGCAGACTAAAAGGTATGTTCGCATATTTAAAAATACGCAGTCATTATATTTATTTTATTAAGCAACAAGAAACAAATCTAGAAAAATGACAAAATATGCGAAAATATGCAGTAAAAGGCCAATTTATGCAACAATCAAAAAAATTGTTAAAATATGCAAAATATGCAATTTTTTTATTGTACCATCTGCCTTATTTTTATGTAATTCGCCCAGGAACCAATTTTGAAAAAAATATTCCGGAAAATAAAGAAGATGCATTTTGCATAAAATCCGAGCCCTATTCATTACTAACAGAACTGTCGCTGTTATCACTTTCAATTATTAAGTAAAGTATCCACTTCTTAATGCAAAAAGCCGTATTGAAAAATCACTTTTTGTTCTTGAGAAATAAATTTTTGAAATAATCGACAATTTTTTCGAATTTTGCAATTTTCGCCGATTAAGTTTTAAAAATTCGTATAAAATCCATTTCTTGGAATATGAGTATGAAAATTTCGCAAAGTGTTAATAAAAGTGTCCTCTTTCCAATGAACCAACCCGTTTTGAAAAATAACTTTTAGTTTTTGAGAAAACAATATTTGAAGTTTTGATAAAATTTTCGATCTTGCAATTTTCATCGATAACCTTCAAAATTCGCTATAAAATTCATTTCTTGAAGGATCCTTGTGGAAATATCACCAGTTATTAACTAAAGTATCTTCTTTTTAATGCAACAAGCCGTTTTGAAAAATCACTTTTAGTTCTTGAGTAAAAAATTTTTTAAATGATCGACAATTTTTTCGAATTTTTCAATTTTCGCCGATTCAGTTTTAAAAATTCGTATAAAATCCATTTCTTGGAATATGAGTATGAAAATTTCGCAAAGTGTTAACAAGAGTGTCTTCTTTCCAATGAACCAACACGATTTGAAAAATAACTTTTAGTTTTTGAGAAAACAATATTTGAAGTTTTGATAAAATTTTCGATCTTGCAATTTTCATCGATAATTTTCAAAATTCGCTATAAAATTAATTTCTTGAAGGATCCTTGTGGAAATATCACCAATTATTAATTAAAGTATCCTCTTTTTAATGCAAAAAGCCGTTTTGAAAAATCACTTTTAGTTCTTGAGAAATAAATTTTTGAAATAATCGACAATTTTTTCGAATTTTGCAATTTTCGCCGATTAAGTTTTAAAAATTCGTATAAAATCCATTTCTTGGAATATGAGTATGAAAATTTCCCAAAGTGTTAATAAAAGTGTCCTCTTTCCAATGAACCAACCCGTTTTGAAAAATAACTTTTAGTTTTTGAGAAAACAATATTTGAAGTTTTGATAAAATTTTCGATGTTGCAATTTTCATCGATAATTTTCAAAATTCGTTATAAAATTAATTTCTTGAAGGATCCTTGTGGAAATATCACCAATTATTAATTAAAGTATCCTATTTTTAATGCAACAAGCCGTTTTGAAAAATCACTTTTAGTTCTTGAGAAATAAATTTTTGAAATAATCGACGATTCTTTCGAATTTTTCAGTTTTCGACGATTAAGTTTTAAAAATTCGTATAAAATCCATTTCTTGGAAAATTTCCCAAAGTGTTAATAAAAATATCCTTTTTCCAACGAACAAACCCGTTTGAAAAATAATTTTTAGTTTTTGAGAAAACAATATTTGAAGTTTTGATAAAATTTTCGATGTTGCAATTTTCATCGATAACTTTCAAAATTCGCTATA
>NW_019281566.1:0-22854 GCF_000648695.1 Onthophagus taurus | reverse complement strand
CCTCTTTCCAATGAACCAACCCGTTTTGAAAAATCACTTTTAGTTTTTGAGAAAACAATATTTGACGTTTTGATAAAATTTTCGATCTTGCAATTTTCATCGATAACTTTCAAAATTCGCTATAAAATTTATTTCTTGAAGGATTCTTGTGGAAATATCACCTATTATTAATTAATGTATCCTCTTTTTAATGCAAAAAGCCGTTTTGAAAAATCACTTTTAGTTCTTGAGAAGAACATTTTTAAAATAATCGACATTTTAGCGAATTTTGCAATTTTCGCCGATTAAGTTTTAAAAGTTTGGATAAAATCCAGTTCTTGGAATATGAGTATCAACATTTCCCAAAGTGTTAATAAGAGTATCCTCTTTCCAATGAACCAACACGTTTTAAAAAATAACTTTTAGTTTTTGAGAAAATAATATTTGAAGTTTTGATAAAATTTTCGAGAGGGTGCAAAAAATACAAATAAATTTAAAAAAAGGGAGTATATAAATACAAAAAAAAAAGTTATAAATTAAAACTCAGCCAAAAATAGGGCTGCTTAGTTAGCGGCAGCTTCAGTCTTTTCTGTTCATCAACAGTTTTTGAAGGAGTGGTTGGCTGTCAGATGGGTGGTTTACTCTAGGGATAATGAGCATATGGTAGAGCAAATTGGTAGGGAAATTTAGGATAAAGATTGTAGACGGAAGTTAATGGGAGCGATATTAGTGAGGTTATAAAGGAGATCATTGCTAGGATTGAAAAGAGGGTTTTGGGGGTTCCTTATTCGTGTTATGGACCTCAATGCCGATCTTTCTGCGACTTCTAAATGGTGTCTTCATGTTCTAGGCACGTCGTTTAGAAGTATAGATCCATATTCTATAATTTGTCTGCATATGGATTTGTAAATGTGCAAGGCACATTTTGTGGAAATTCCGCGACTTCTGGATGACAGGGATATGAAGTGCTTGGCGCGAGTTTTCTCTTTCATCTTCACTTTGATGGCGTGAGCGAGAATTTTAGGGTTCTCGAGTGTTGAGTGTTATGCTTTCGTATTTGCAGGTTGGTGAGACTGAGAGGGAAGTTGATTGGACTGTAATTGTAGGAGAAGGGGAGTGGACTGGGAGGAAAGGGATGAAGAATTTTGAAGAGTTGATTTGAATGCGCCATTTTTGGTACCAGCTCTCTATTTCATCGATAAGCACCTGTAGCTTTCGGACCGAAGAGGCAACGTCCTTGCCGGCGTAAAGTAGAGTCTATTTATTCACATCAAAGGCGTCTGGATTGTTGTCGTAAATATCGTGGCAGAAGATGTTCTATAGAGAAGGAGAGATGGAAGATCCCTGCGGGAGGCCTTGTTGGATGGTGAAACTGCGGGAGTGATGGTTTTTCAGCTTCTCAAAACAAGAGCGATCTGAAAGGAATTGGCTTATCAAATTTAGGAGGTAATATGGAACATTTAACTTATCCAGTTTGAATAGTAGGCGTTTGTGCCAGACTGAGTCGAAAGCCTTTTGACATCCAGAAACACAGCCGCGGATTTACGTTTTTGATAGCGTGCCGCTATCAAAGTGGCTAGGATGTGGATTTGCCGGGTTGGAATCCAAATTAGTGGAATGTTCTTTGAGACGACAGCCAGGAGCTTGTTCTTGAGATGTGTCTCGAAAAGCTTTCCTATCACTGGCAGCAGTGAGATGGGGCGGTAGTTTGCTGGGTCGGAAAGTGAGGAATCCTTCTTGGGGACGCAGATTATGATAGAGGTCCTCCAGTCGTCCATGTTGAGTCATGAGGCAGAAGTTAATTATTTCCCTGATGTAGAAGTGAATATCAAGGTCCAAGCTTCTCAACATCTTCCTCGAGATGTTATCATAACCAGGGGCCGTATTCTTTCCTTGGCCTAGAAGAGTGAAATACTCGTCCTCCAGCATAATAGCATCCTCAGGTGTTTCAGAGGGATTTATAAAAGCAAGTTGATACCAGTTGTCTATTGTGCTTTTGTTCTGGGAACAAAATGAGGCATCCTCAGCAAACGAAAATATTCCTTCCAGTAGTAAGCATGGATGTTAACAATCTCTTCAGGGTTCGAATGCGCAGTTCCATCAGTGAGCTCTTTTGTTTCAGAAAACTTTTGGTGTCTAGATATCTAGATAATTTTTCCCCTTACATGAATTGATTTTGTCGCAGGCTTCCATATATTTCTCCGTTCTATATTGCTGTACTAGTTTTTGTTGAGCTCGTTAAACTTTTTTTTCAGTTCAAGAATCACGCATGATCTAAAGTCTCGGTACAGCCTTCTCTTATCTTTAATTAGGCAAAAATTTCCGATTTTGCAATTTTCATCGACAACTTTCAAAATTCGCTATAAAACTCGTTTCTTGGAGGATCCTTGTGGAAATATCACCAATTATTAATTAAAGTATCTTATTTTTAATGCAATAAGCTGTTTTGAAAAATCACTTTTAGTTCTTGAGAAAAAAATTTTTGAAATAATCGATAATTTTTTCGAATTTTGCAATTTTCGCCGATTAAGTTTTAAAAATTCGTGTAAAATCCATTTTTTGGAATATGAGTGTGAAAATTTCCCAAAGTATTAATAAGAGTGTCCTCTTTCCAATGAACTAAAACGTTTTGAAAAATAATTTTTATTTTTGAAAAAAACAATATTTGAAGTTTTGATAAAATTTTCGATGTGCAATTTTCATCAATAATTTTCAAAATTCGCTATAAAATTCATTTCTTGAAGGATCCTTGTGGAAATATCACCAGTTATTAATTAAAGCATCTTCTTTTTAATGCAACAAGCAGTTTTGAAAAATTACTTTCAGTTCTTGAGAAATAATTTTTTGAAATGATCATAATTTTTTCGAATTTTTCAATCTTAACCGATTAAGTTTTAAAAATTCGTATAAAATCCAGTTCTTGGAATATGAGTATGAAAATTTTCCAAAGTGTTAATAAGAGTGTCCTCTTTCCAATGAACGAACACGTTCTGAAAAATAACTTTTAGTTATTGAGAAAATAATATTTGAAGTCTTGATAAAATTTTCGATGTTGCAATTTTCATCGATAATTTTCAATATTCGCTATAAAATTAATGTCTTGAAGGATCCTTGTGGAAATATCACCTATTATCAATTAAAGTATCATGTTTTTAGTGTTGCCTCGTTAGTTAAATCAGCATCAAAAAAGTTCATTTTGTATCTTGGATCCAAATAAGTTGACATATATAATCAGCTTTCTTATTAATTTCATTTTTATTCAAATATTGCAATAATGTGACAATGTGAGGTATCACTTCAGAAATGTACCAGTAATTATAACCATAATGGCTGAATAGATATGCCGGATAACGGGATATCAGGCCGAATATCCAGTATCCGGCTTTTCGCAAAATCACTATCCGTTCCATCACTAATATAGAATATTGCAAAAACTTAGCGTATTATTTTTAGTCGTGCCCGCTTTGCAACAAAAAAATTACTTTTCTTGATATTTAGGTTTTTATCACAATTTTAGTATAATTCAAAAAATTTCAATCATGACGTAACTTTTCAACGAATTATACGCGGATAGTTTATCTGATTGTCCGAGTGAATGAATTGTAGTGATTCCGAAAGTGATGAATCTGACGTTATACCACCAGAATGGCAAAAAAGAAATGTTATAGAATCCGATAATGAAAGCGATTTTGAAAATTGGAATGAAAATGACATTACACCTTCTTTGGAGGATTATTCAAACATTTCGGGTGTAACTGTAGAATTAAGTGATAAACCGAGCATCAGTTTTTTTAATTTTTTAATTTTTTAATAACGACTTTTTTAATAATAATAATAATAATAGTACTTTATTGACCGCAACAACCAACATATAAAAGGTAAACATAGTAATGTAAAAGAAGAAAATAAAATAATCTATCTACCACTAATAACTATCTGCGGTTAATAGCCGGAGTCCAGATTGGCATGCCATCTGTTCAACTCAACCTAGAGTTGAGAACGACTAATAACTACATATTCAATTATTTTCCGCAATTAATTAATCAATTCAAATGATTCCCTATATAACCTTCCAATAAATGGATAACAATCTGGCATTGAGAGATAGTGCCATTTTGTGCGAGCAATCTAAAATAGCGTTCAGATCTGCATTTATTTTTGAGCAAGCAGAAGCGAGGTGTTCCTTTGGAAAGGTTATGTAAATTTGGGTGTCATCTGCGTACATGTGTATCGACGAATATTGAATGCACTTAGGCAACTGAGATGTATACAAGGGAAAGAATAAAGGGGCCAGAATAGACTCTCTCACAGGCAGTGAGGATGAAGATACATTGTTCAATGTTGCTATCTGAGCACGATTGGATACGAAACTTTCCAAAAGTAAAACCGCTGAGTCGGACAGACCAACATAGCGTAGAAAGCATTGAATGGTTAACCTTATCAAAGGCCTTACTGTAGTCCAGAAGTACAAGTATCCCACATAGACCGCCATCACGAGCTCTAATAATATCGTCTGTTACCTTTAATAGAGCCGTTGCACAGCTATGGTTAGGTCAAAAGCAGACTGGGAGGTGTGCAAGATGTTATGCTAAATGATATATTTACGCAATTCGACTTCCATGCACCTTTCAAGGACTTTTGAGATAACTGGCAGGATACTAATTGGACGCAGGTCCGCCAGACCTACTGGATTTGGTTTTTTAGGCAACGGCATTACCAAAGCAATCTTCCAGGCTTCCGGGAAAATAGGTTGTTCAAGACAGGTATTTATAATATGTACAATGTAGGGCAATATTTCAGGGAGACACATTCTGATAAATGTGATGTTCAATTCGTCTATACCAGAAGATGTTGATTTAATGCCATTTAAAATAGTAGTGATCGAAGGGGTGTCACTGATCCCAAACGAAAATCTCTCATGGGAATTTGGATAAAGCATGTTTGTACCATAAAAAGTGAGCAAATCATCATCAACATCAACATAACCAACAGAATTCACAAAATAATCATTAATATTTCCAACATAATCTAAATGTGCGGGAACAGTGGGTTTGGACCTGTTGACAATCTGCAACCCGGATAACAGCTGATAACACTTGTAGTAGTCGAAGTGCGCCATTAATTTAGTTCTTTTATATCGAGATAAGGCTCGATCTCTCAGCGACATCATTAGTTTTATTGTGTCCGTTAACCATGGTGCAATTGGTCTATGTAATCTGAGTGATCGAGCCTGTGCATGAAAATTCAGAAATGCCAAAAGATGAGTGTTTAAAAAATGTACTTTCTGATTAACATCAGTTATTTGATGGATTGCATGGAGTGGTAACCGGGATAAATCACCCTTCAGACTATAAGGCATAGGCATCGATGTTTGTTATAGATCTACAAAATTTGGTAATCGGAATGGGCTTTGAATCAGAAATAATGATGTCACATTGAAGAAGATTGTGATCTGACATGTGCATCGGTATGCTTGCCCGGTTAAAATAACCGTCATGGTTGTTGGTAATCAAACAGTCAATCAAAGAGCTCGAGTTTGTGGTGATACGGGTAGAAGAATTAATCATCTGAGAAAGGGATAGCTCTCCTAAAAGCGTATTAAACCTCTCTGTAAATGTGCTACTAAAATCCAGCATGTTTATATTTAAATCGCCCGCGCAATACAAATAGTCAGTAATACCCTGTAAGCAGCGTAGTGTATTTGACATTTATAAAAATATTATGAAATGATTGTTGACAATTTTGAATTGTCAGTTTCAACAACATGTTTACTCATCTGGAATAAGTGTTTTGAAATGTAAAAACATAACAATTAATTATCAAGTGAAGATATTGGGACTGCAACCAATTTTGGGGGAAATTAAAAAACCTCCTTTAATCAATCCAAGCTTTCGATTGTAATTTCAATCATCATCAGGTAGTACTCCCTGATGATGATTGAAATTACAATCGAAAGCTTGGATTGATTAAAGGAGGTTTTTTAATTTCCCCCAAAATTGGTTGCAGTCCCAATATCTTCACTTGATTCCTAACGTAGTACAACCAGTACTTCCACCCACATAACAATTAATGTTTATAATAAATAGTATTGTTTCTCTGTAAGTAGATAGCACTTTTTCTTTTGTGTTGTTGCTCGTTTCAATAAATTAAGTCTGTTCTGATTAGGTTCTGATTAATGAACTTCATTACATAACTCAAATCACCTCAAATAAGTGCGGTAATGATGACTTATCCAAGCAGTCGTAGATAATAGTATATTAAAAAACAAGTTTCGTAAGACACGCTTGAAATTAGTGATGTAACGGATATCCGCACGCAACTGCGGATAATCGGCATTGTTTTGAGAATCCGCATCTGCATCCGCATCCGCATATATTTTAACTGAGCTCCGTTACAATAAATAATTACTAATTACCAATTAATAATTTACTAATTACTATTAATTACAATAGAAATATTATTTTCATGAAAATTTTAGTACGTAACTTTTTTCAAAAACTCCGCATCCGCTTACGCATCCGCATCCGCAAAATTAGAATTAGAAAATCCGACTCCATATCCGCACCGCTAAACTCACATCCATAACATCACTCCTTGAAATGCACGAATTCAAGTTGAAAAACGAGTGGCGAAGCCACGAGTTTTTTAATAAATGAGTTTTTCGAATTTTGACAATGTAGGGAAATAGGTATGTAGCAGTTGGTAACACCGGAACACTTGAAAATAGAAACTTTGAATTGATAATTAGAATCTGTCAAAACACAAAATATATTCACCTGAAAAAAATGTTTGATGTACACCTCCCAAAATAAGAGAAATTGCTCAGAGTCAATGTCCTCATCATTGTGGACCTTGTATTCGATGCTAAGAACATGTTTAAACATCCATAGACAAACATTGTCACATTAACAACTAGAAAAATTAATGACCCAATGTCACCAACTTGAACTGGTTCCATAAAATGTTATTAAAATCTCATTACAGCATCGGATGCTGTAAGGAGTCTCATTACAGCACCCGTTTGAGTACTGTTATAGCTTCCATTACCGTAGCGAATTACAAAAAGTACTTTGTCTGCCGCTAAATACACAGTTTACTAGATAGTGGCACAAAGTGTCACTTTACTGCCGCAAATGGATAGAATAAAGTATAGTTTTGCTGCCGCTTGGCGATAAAATATTTTATCTACAACTATTGAATTATCTATTCGTTATACACTTGATTTTTGACGGGTAATGACTCGCATTACGCATGACTGACAAAGTGTTGAATAATGACGCCATTATTCCACAGTTCTGACACGACCTACTAATCAAAAAATAAAAAATTAATAGAAATGACAGCTTTCTTATATTGAGGTTATGTCTGAAATGTCTACCAAGTTTATTTTTTTTCCTTTTTTTGATTTTTTTCAAAATTAAATAGTTGTAGATAAAGTATAGTATTCAACTTGCGTATAATGGATATTACCCACTCAGATTACTCATATACTCATTACTTACACTCATTTGAGGTGATTTGAGTTACGTAATGAAGTTCATTACCGCACTGGTTTCATTACGTAAAGCATTTTTAGTCTAATCAGAACAGACTTAGTTTATTGAAACGAGCAACAACACAAAAGAAACAGTGCTATCTACTTACAGAGAAACAATACTATTTATTATAAACATTAATTGTTATGTTTTTACATTTCAAAACACTTATTCCAGAAGAGTAAACATGTTGTTGAAACTGACAATTCAAAATTGTCAACAATCATTTCAAAATATTTTTATAAATGTCAAATAGATTTTTCTAAAGAAATTGATATTTTAGTAATTTTTAGCAGTCGTAGATAAAATGCTGTATATCACACGTGGGCTAGAGCACAATTACAGTACTCGTGTGATTACACGAGTACATTACTTCTATAGTTAGAATATAAAGTTCGTGCGATTTAGTGGTTTGAACATATCCGACGCATAATTTATGCTGAGATAAGTTTGAAAAATCACTAATTAATTTTTTTTTGCGTCTTTGTAACTCGATCCGGGGACATACTGTATGTCGATTATTTCAAAAATTTATTTCTCAAAAACTAAAAGAGATTTTTCAAAACGGTTTGTTGCATTAAAAAGAGAATACTTTCTTCAAGAAATTAATTTTATAGCGAATTTTGAAAATTATCGATGTAAATTGCAACATCGAAAATTTCATCAAAACTTCAAATATTGTTTTCTCAAAAACTAAGTTATTTTTCAAAACGGGTTGGTTCATTGGAAAGAGGACACTTTTATTAATACTTTGGAAAAATTTTATACTCATATTTATTAAAATTATGCGTGATATGTTTTAACAGTTTAACAAACCTTTTTATTATCTTTATATATTGACAATTAATAATAACAACATTCACTTGTTTTATATTATATATAACTACTCATAAAACATTATTGCACTCTTGATTGCTTTATGATTAAATATAACATTTCAACACTCCCCCTCAAGCCAATCATAGTTATAAAACTTTTCTAATTTTGGTAACGTCTTTGTTAGCACGTCGGCAATCATTTCTTCTGTTTGACAATATTTTAAATTGATGACGTTATCTTCCAAAGCTTTTCTTATGAAATGATATTATATGTCTATGTGTTTGGTCATACTATGATAAACGTTGTTTTTTGCCAACTTTTGACAACTTTGATTATCATTGTAAAGGACGATTGGTTTTTTTGAATTGAATTTTAATTCCGATAAGAATTTTTTCTCATACAGTGCTTCTTTAGCTGCTTCAGTAAGGCTCACGTATTCGGCTTCTGTGCTTGATAAAGCAACGGTCCTTTGTTTTTTAGTTTCCCACGATATTGCTGCGTTTGCCATTTTAAACAGATAACCATTATAGGAGCACCGATCATCTATAGATGATCGCCAATCTGCATCTGTATAACATTCCATTTCTTTCCCTGAAGATCTATAAGTTAGTTCCAAATTTGTTGTTCCTTTTAAAAATCTTAACACTCTTTTTGCGGCAATCCAATGACTCTCGTTGTAATTTGTGTTAAATTGACTTAAGAAGTTAACGCTAAATGTAATATCTGGTCTTGTACCAATTGATGCATACATTAAACTTCCGATCAGACTTTGATATGGATACTTTTTCATTATTTCTTCGTTTTTTACTTCAGGTTTTTGTAATTTTGCATTTGGGTCCATTGGTGTACTGACTGGTTTTGAGTTTTCCATACCAAATCGCTGTAGAATATTTTGATCGTTGTCTCCTACTGTTTTATACCTAGGCCCATAACCTATTAAAATTATGCGTGATATGTTTTAACAGTTTAACAAACCTTTCTATTTATCTTTATATATCGACAATTAATAATAACAACATTCACTTGTTTTATATTATATATAACTACTCATAAAACATTAATGCACTCTTGACTGGGATTGCTTTGTGATGAAATATAACATTTCAACAATATTTCAAGAAATGCATTTTATACGAATTTTTAAAACTTAATCGGCGAAAATTGCAAAATTGGAAAAAATTGTCGATTATTTCAAAAATTTATTTCTCAAGAACTAAAAGTGATTTTTCAAAACGGCTTGTTGCATTAAAGAGAGGATACTTTAATTAATAATCGAAAGTGATAACAGTGACAGTTCTGTTAGTAATGAATGTGATGATGAATTACAAGCGAAGAGTAAGAAACTAAACGAAACTGCAACAAGAGATTTTATATATCGTATTGGGATTGTTACAATGAGGTTGCTAATATTGGGGTTGAACTTTATTATCTGCAGTGTCCAACGCCAAAAGAGATAACTAATTCCTGTGAATGGTGGAGTACTAAATAATAGGTTTTGGTTACTATCCGGTATCCGGCCGGATTTTAAAAAATGGCCGGATACCGGATAGTTGCCGGATAGCCGTTCCTCCACTACTGTATACATATTTTTTATTCATGAGATAGTCTAAGCATATACAACACGTCAATCGAAAATACTCGAATCTCGACGTATTGCCTAAAAAACACCACTCGACCTTCGGCCTCGTGGTGTGTCAGGCAATACGTCTCGTATTATCGAGTATTTTCGATTGTCTTGTTGTATAACGTACGATTATAATCGGTAACCAACATGAAATTAGTTAAATTAAATGACATCCAAATGGAGCGTCTCTTAAGACTGCTAAACGCGAATGTTTTTAGTTCTAGGTCTAGTGTTAGTTCCACTTCTAGTTCAATAAGAATATACAACAATCTAACGCTGAATAGCAACTAAAACTAGAACTAACACTAGCATAAGAACTAACACTAGACCTAGAACTAGAAACGTTCGCGTTTAGCCGTTTAAAGAGACGTACAGCTAAACCTAAATGTTTCTAGTTCTAGGTCTTAGTTTTACTTAAATGAAAAATATACAACAATCTAACGCTGAAAACAATTATAACTAGCGCTACCGACTTTGATTTATACATCGTAAAGATAACTCGGGAAATACCCGTGAGGATAATGTTAATAGTATGACTTAAAAATATTTTGTCCGCTCTAACGAAGTCCGTGATATCGAGGTTTTACTGTATATGTAATTTTCTTTTTTAGTTCTGTGGATTTCGTGTTCATAATGGGTTATGATATAACCCCAATAAATTCACCAGTAACCGGATTAATATCACCAATGAGCGAAATTGTAATATTTTAACACCCTTATTATTTAAAATTTTAATAATTAATTTTTTAGAGTAAAATTGTTGATTATTGGACATTAAATGTACCGAGTGAAAAAATTATTCTTGGTGTCCCAGCTTATGCAAGAACTTTCGCCTTAGAAAATAACGAAAACTTCGGTTTAAATGCTCCAACGAATGGAACCGGACACGCGGGGCTTTATACAAAAGAAAATGGATTTTTAAGTTATTACGAAGTATTCTAAGATAATTTTAAAAATGATTTATATTAAAACAAAATTATTATTATAGACAATAATGGAACTTAAATTTTCGGAGTATACAGTTGTTTCGGTTGAAGGCGAAGAAAATTATTACGCTTATTACAACGATCAATGGATTACTTATGAAACCGATCAAAATTACGAGGCTAAAGCAAAATATGCGATTGAAAAGAAACTCGGGGGAATGATGGTTTGGTCTATAGACACCGATGATTTCGCTGCTTATTTTAATACAACCAACTTCCCAATTGTTAACACTATCAAAAATGTTTTAAATAATAATTAAAAACAACAGGAATTATTAAAACATTTTTATGCATTTATACTTATTTTGTTTATTATTAACTTCCTTTTAACTATCAATTTTCTTTTCATTTTCACTTAAACAACATCCTCATCTTTTTATTCTTGATCAAGACGAAAAAAGAAAAACTTAAAATGATTAATGGATTTTGAGAGGCGGGCCCCCCAACGGCGGCGGCAACGACTTGCAGAGACTTCTTCAACATCCTCTCAAGAGGGTTTTCAGTGGGCAGCGAAGCCTCGAACGCGGCGGACACAGGAAGATCATGCTGGTCCCGTCGGTCGCGGTGGTGGTGGTGCTCTTCCTCTTAGCCCTGCACCGGCTCGCGACTTTCCGACGAAAAATTCAAGGCGCACCCCCGGGACCTAAACCTTGGCCACTCTTCGGAAGCGTACATCTTTTAGCCCGCCACGAGACTCCACTACGTGCCTTCGCCGCCCTCGCAGAAATCTACGGAGCCGTCTTCAGCATCCGTTTGGGGTCGTCAAATTGCGTCGTGGTTAACGATTTGAGACATATCAAGGAAGTACTTGTCGCCAAGGGGGCCAATTTTGGTGGTAGACCCGATTTTTTAAGATTTCACAAGCTTTTTGGTGGAGATAGAAATAATTGTAAGTAAAAAATGTTAATTAATTATTTATATTTATATATGTACATATTTTAATTATAACTTCCGGGGAGAAAATAAAAAAATTTAGGACTTATTTGAAGATGAAAATTGTTTGAAGGAACTTTGTTATGATGTCTTTAGCTTCTTCTTTTAAAAAAATTAAATAAAGGTCTAAGAACAGGTGTTGTTAGGTCCACTCTAGCGTACTACGACCACGCGCACCCGGCGAGTGATGAATGGGCGAGCACGTGCACCTGCTGCAATCACGGTCCACTCACCACCAACCAAGGACATTTTAACTTAAAGACAAAATTTTAAAAAAATGTTTCATGCATTCAACATAAACCATAAATCATCAGATTTATCCAAAAAAAATCAATAAAAATCAACGATATTGTTTAAAATTATTTTTTAACTTTTAACTGTCAAAATTTGACAAGAATTGTCACTTATTTGGATAATGTCAATTAATATATGTAACTAATTTCATGTTGGTGTCGATTATATCGATTTTTTTTATTAATTACAAAAAGAATTTCTTTAAGAGGGTTTTTTTAATCATAAAAACGTTTAACAAAAAAAATTGTTAAACTTGATTGAATTTAACCACAAAATACAGAAAAGAATTATTTTATTTTAGTACTAATTGGTTGTTAAGAGATGTCACTAAAAATGACATTTATTTTTAGACTTAAAATTAAATTAATGGTTTAAAGTTAAACAAACAAATAACTCCAGTTATTTTAATTGAACCAGCACGTTTAAGAATATTTTACTAAATTAATCTAAAATCGTTTACTTACCATTTAAATTATTTGAATTCGATGATGAATCATCTTCATGTATGTTGCAATTAAAAATTGAATTTGTATAAACAAGTAATTCCATAAATCCATTAAAACGGGATGTTGTGATGCGTTTTATGAAGATTTTAACACTTTTTTTAAAAGAAAATTATAATTTTTTGAAGGGATGATAATCATGTGGTTAATGACAGATTTAAACTGACACAATTAATGATAAGAGATGTCGCTACATAAACAACGTCATTTAAACAAACATTTAAATAAAATTTATATTTAAACTGCAGATATCTCAAGATATTTTAAGATTTAATTCCGAAAATGTGGTATTAAATTAATCTAATATTGTTTACTAAGCTAAGAAATTATTTGAGTTCGGTGATGAATTTTCATCTTGATGCAGGTTATAATTAAAAGATGAATTTATTGACGAGAAATACCATAAATCAATTCAAATGACAAATATGACAAGTTTTCTGCAGATTTTATGACTTTTTCTAAAAAAAAAATATTACTTTTTTAGAGAAATAAAATTTAGATTTTAATTAGTGATAATAGATGTCGCTATATAACATTCATCAGCGAAGAATTCAAACTTTAAATTCAAATGAACTAATTATACTTTAATAAAACTAAAAATTTGAGTTAATACTCAATTTAACAATTTAATAATTTAATTAATTAATTTTTTTAAACCAATAGGAATATGACATTTAACTGTCAAATATAACCCTTTGTGTCCCAACAAGTCAAACATTTTGAAACTTTGTGACAGAATCAGACAGAATTAAAACGCTATCAAAATACACTCAGTAAAGGCCTTTCGAATAAAATTTTAGCAAAATATGCAATCCCCCCAACAATCCCCCTATTTTCGCATTGTTGGGTTGGATTGGAAAAATATTTTTAAAAAATGTTGAAATAAAACATACATTTTCGTATAACCTAAGAGTGTCAAAAAAGATGCTAATTTAAAAATTCCTGGAAGCCGTATTTATTGAAATTAAGGAATGAGACTTATTCTAAATTAAAGCTCAAAGCTTTCTCTTTAAAATGATGTATAATAATTGTTGGGTTGGATTGGAAAAATATAGAGAAAAAAAATTTTGAAACAAAACTTACATTTTCGAATAACCTAAAAATGTTAAAAAGATGCTAATTTAAAAATTCCTGTAAGCCGTATTTATTGAAATTAAGGAATGAAACTTATTTTAAATTAAAGCTCAAAGCTTTCTCTTTAAAATGATGTATAATAATTGTTGGGTTGGATTGGAAAAATATTAAGAAAAAAAATGTTGAAACAACACTTACATTTAAAAGAGTCAAAAAAGATGCTAATTTAAAAATTCTTGGAAGCCATGTTTATTGAAATTAAGGAATGAGACGTATTTTAAATTAAAGCTCAATGTTTTCTTTTTAAAGTGATCTGTAATAATCACAGCTAATAGCCATTTATCAAAGAAATACCTTTTTGAACAACAAAATTCAACAGCACCACTTTTCACTAAACTTCTAACCTCACATCTGGATGAATAAGTTTATGATTGCGACGTTTTTCATACAGATTCTTTCTTGAAATACATTATTTTATAGTTACTTTGGGTGTTTTTGTACAAAAAATTATCTTAAACTTTGAAAGTTAAAAGTATAAAGGTGAGAGTTTTTATTGAAAGTTTTTGATTTCGTACAGTTTTTGATGTTAGAACTAGAAACATTCTGGTTTAGCCCTGCATCTCTTAAGACGGCTAATCCCGACTATTTCTACTTCTAGGTCTAGTGTTATTTCTACTTTTAGTTCAATAAAAGTATATAGCAATCTAGCACTGAATTACAACTAAAACTAGAACTGACACTAGACCTAGAACTAGATTAGAAGCGATTAAGTTACGTTCAAATGAAAGCCCATTCTTTATAGAATATTTATGGTGAATTTCATTTCTTCAATATTTACATCACCACAGAGATGATTTTTAAATAAAGGCAACTCAATCTGGTTTTGTTAAGATTGTTAAAATCAACTAATTTTTAAAAGTTGATAACTTCCTTTCTAATTAAGATGGAATAATCAATTTAGGGAAAGGTCATTCTTTATAGAATATTTATAGTGAATTTCATTTCTTCAATATTTGTAACACAAAAGTTATGATCATTTAAATAAACCGTATCCAACTTTGTTAAGATTGTCAAAATCAACCAGTTTCTAGTTATAGGTCTAGTGTTAATTCTAGTTTCTGTTTTAGAAGTAACACTAAACCTGGAACTAGAAACATTCGGGTTTAGCCGTCTTAAGAGACGCAGGTCTAAACACGATTGTTTCTAGTTCTAGGGTTAGTTCTAGTTTTAGAATTAGTGGAGATAATAAGTGAGCCTTGGGTAAGTGGGAAATCTCTATAACCAGGATCTAATTCCTATCCCGAGTGTCCATTCTCCATTCTAGCCTCTATAAGTAGGAATTGTTCCACTTTAATAACGTTTTTACCTCTGCAAATCCGACGAAGGCGCCAACCTTAGTAGGTTTAAACAGGTTGTTCTTATTCTACAAAGAGTCCAACTGAGTGATCATGTCAAATAAACGTGAGTACTACTTTAAGAAGCTTAAACGTTAGTGATAAAATAAAAATAGTTAATGTATATAAGTCGGGAAAGTATAGGAGTGAATTAAATTAAAGAATTTGGGGTACCACGATCAACACTTGGACGAATTTGGATGCAAATAAATGTTTAGATGAATCATTCAAAGGACTTAGGATTTAGGATTGGTTATTGGATTTAGACAGGAAAATCAGTTACCAAAAAAGAATATTCCTAAATTAAAGAGCATCAAAGTTTCGTTTCTTCCTACTAACACAAAACAGTAAATTACAATCACTGGAACAAGGTATTATCCAAAATTTTAAAGTTTTTTATCGTCAAATTGTTATGAAACACATACTAAAATGTATGGAAGAAGAAAATCCACGGGAAATAAATGTATTGCAAGCTATGCGTTTTGCTAGAAAGGCTTGGTTTAAAGTAACCGAGAAAACGATTGCTAATTGTTTCAAAAAAGCTGGATTTCAAAAAAAAAAACGGTTAGATGAAGAAATGGATGTTGATGAATGTCATGAAGATCAAGAACAACCAGCGATAGAATGCGAACATTGGATGACTGTTACTGAAAGATGCGAAGATCAAATTATCTTAATTTATCTTTTCAATCATTTATCGTAATGAAAACTTGGAGCAAGATGAACAAGATCTTGAAGAACCAAAAGTACAAAATCCTGTAATAATCAGAGTGGAAGCACGAAAAGCTGTTGAAGTTTATGTACAAGTGCCGCCATCCTTGGTATCAATGGTAAATAGAGTAAGAAAGAAGTAGTTTTAAGTCGGTAAAAAGGAGTAGTAAAAAATGAATAAAAAAGTAGAAGAAGTGAATGTAAGACTGTGTTAAAGTTAAGAAGATAATAATAAAATACTCAAAAGAACAATTCCCTGTTTTTGCTAACCACGTTCTACGGACACAAAACTACAGGTTATGGGCCCAGGTCCCGCATTTTAAGTACAAGACTTGGATTGATCTTTTGAGGTTAAAAGTTGCGTAAGTGGCGCGTAAAATAATAAAAAGGAAAACAAAGAAAGAAAACGTAAAGTACCCCGTAAATATCCCGATAGTAGTAAAAACTAATAAGAAATAAACATGACCGAAAATATAACCGTTTTAAAACTCACTGGATAAAATTGGCCGGTATGGAAATTCCAAATAACCATAATACTCAAACGGCGTGGTCTTTTTGAGATTGTAGATGGATCAAAGCAAAGACCAACAACGGGCGAGGAAGAACTGTCAAAATGGATCAAGGAGGATGCTAAAGCACAGGAGATAATTGTCACTAGAATGGATTAACGTACATCTTATCATGCAACACAGCGAAAGAAATGTGGGCAAAATTACTTTGAGTTATTAAAAATAATTTTTATTAAAATACGAAAACACGCTATAAAGCGATGTCAACAAAAATAAATCATAACTCAAGAAATATCAACATAACAATCATGAACGGCAATCAGCCATGTAGAGCAACCTAGTACTTGATTAGGTAACTCATCCTATTAATCACAGCCTGACATCTGGACATGGAATCGATCACTGCATCGATAGTGGACTGGTCGATCTTCACCCATTTCGCCTGCAGCTGATGGAGCTTTTCGTCGACGTAAGTGGCCCGAAAAGAGTGTCCCACAGTGGTTCGAAGATGTTGAGATCTGGGCTCTGGCTGCACCAGTCCATTATCGCCACTCGACGCTGCGCGATCCAGTTGAACATTCCTGGATTTGTGCTTGGGATCATTGTCTTGCTGAAACAGCCAACATCGACCCTTGTTTCTGCGTGGCCAGGGAAGCATGTCATCTTGTAGACAGTCTCTGTGCTTCTAGCGGTCTATGGTGCCCGTAATGCGAACCAGACGGGTCGGTGATAGAAGCGCTGAAGCACCCCCACACCATGACAGAACCATCGACATGTTTCATCGTGGAAAGCAGCTACTTGGGATCGAAGCGAGTGCTCGTAGGATGGCGTATGCACGATATGCCATCAGTTCCGAATAGCAGGAACTTGCTCTTGTCGCTCTGCTGCCGGCTGCAGTTAAGGGGCGCCTTCGTCTACTCCTCGTGCGCCTTCCTGTTCTTAGTTGAAACGAGTGGTTTCTTTACCGGACGTTGACCAATGAGTCCTGCATCCTTCAGCCTCCTCTTGACCGTCGATGTAGCCGTGTGTTCGCTCTGCACAGCAGCGCGCTTTCCTGTCCTCCAGCCGGGTAGTGATTTGAGGTCTATCATTTTAGTTTCTTCGTCACGAAGCAACCAAGTGTCCTCCACGTCTTCAATACCGATGCGTATACCGATCCTTGTCGAACACCCTATATGATGGCCTTCCTCCTGACAAATCTGGAACTCCTTTCTTTTTATTCCTTCTTAAGAATAATATTTCAAAACTTTCAGAAATATCACGTGAAAATAACGCAAAACAAAAAATTAAAATAAAAGTTATTTCTAGGCTTGACATCGATTTTCAAAAGAAATTTGTCACGCCTCTATGCTTTGGCATATATTGTGTCCTGTGGAATATAATATAATTGTATTCACTCGTTATACATTGTCTGATAATTGTGTGAAGATTCGTTCAGTATTAGAAAAGTTATGTGAGGAAAAACAAATTATCATATACTTCTGAGCGGTACTGTATATTAAAAGTCATATACTATTTTTAATATATAGTCAATATATTAAAGAACGCAGCCGTAAATAATTTACTGCGTACGTTGTCAGGTACTAGGTGAGGAGCAGATACTGAAGTATTAATGCAACTGTTTACTGCCACAGTGCTACTTATATTAGATTATGTCACCTTGGTATAAAGTATGTGCTTGGTGCCTTTCCTACAAGTCCAATCAATAGTCTTTACAGCGAGTTTGGCTTACCTCCTTTAATGGGGGAAACCTTTAAGATGGCAACATACTATCATATGATATCTACCGATGAAAATTCTCGACACGAGTGTTGCCCACAGGGAGAAGACAGCTGGTGCGTGTGGCAGAAACGAACAGCTCTTGGAATGGAGCTTGCACCGCACCCTACTCCATTGCATCCCGACATACAGCAATAAATTCTGCATATATATGAAGATTTATCAAGGGATGAATTACTGGAAAGATGTTTAGGTGGCCACAGGCAAAACGCAAATGAAAGCTTTAATTCCACAATTTGGCGATTAGTTCCTAAACATTTGCACTCTAGACAAAAAGTCATAAAAGTCATCGAATTGACATCATACTTAGCCGCGGGCTTATTCAATGAAGGAAATTCATCTCTTCTGATGATCACGCCGATCTTCAATTACGCCGAACAAATAGTTCTAGACAGAATCGACGTAGTTCATTGGAGTCGAAGGAAGATCGGCAAGCTCGAAAAGCACTGCTGCAGGCGCAAAATGAAGCCTATGAGGAAGAAGAAGGACATTTCTAGTTTTCGAGATTTTTTTTCAAACGCGTGTTTCTCAAAATGACGTTTTTCACATTAGCGGGAAGTCTAACTCAAAAAGTAATGAACCAATCATTATGAAAATTGATAGTATGATTCTTTATGAAATTACGAAATATATGAACCAACTTTTGAGATGATATCATGATTTTAAAAGTTTTTTTGCATAATTAATAAAAAAAAAAGTGAAATTATAAGTAAATTTTTCCAACACCTGCAAAATTTTTAATTTTCGTTACATTTATCTGCATTGAGGTTCATATTCTTAGAAAATAAGTTATTAATCTAAAATGAAAAACTTTTTGATATCATATGAAAATTGAAATGGCTACACGTCCCGCAATTGCAGAACTCTAGGTACGACGTCCAGCGGACATCAGAGCGTAACTTCAATATAATCATACAAAAAAATTCACAAAAGTTGTTCTAAATATAAACAAAATAATGTCAAAATTTGATTAAATTCTAATTAATTCTTCCCACCCAAAGAAAATCCTAAAAAATCAATGAAAATGAACCTCCTATGTGGTTTCCCCCTTAACTCATCGACGTAATATACAACTAATAAAGTATTAGCTAAGACAACTAGCTGAACCAAAAAATCTCATTTATACGACCCCCTTTATACAAGCAAGAATCACTTATCTACATCAGTCTTATTTCTCTAAAAAAATTATATAATTTTTTTTAATGTTTTAAAATCTCTACTAATTCTAAAACTAGAACTAAAAACATTCGTGTTTAGTCCTGCGTCTCTTAAGACGGCTAAACCCGAATGTTACTAGTCCTAGGTCTAGTGTTACTTCTAAAACAGAAACTAAACCTAGGGCTAGCCCAACCCAACCCAAATATTTCTAGTTATAGGTCTAGTGTTAGTTCTAGTTTCAATTGTTATTCAGCGCTAGATAAAAGAAAAAAAGTAGAACTAACACTAGACGTGGAACTAGAAACATTCGAGTTTAGTCGTCTTTAGAGACGTTCGGCTAAACCCGAATGATTCTAGTTTTGGTCTAGTATTAGTTCTAGTTTTAGTTATTATTCAGCGCTAGGTAACATAGAAAACTAGAACTAACCCTAGACTTAGAACTAGAAACATTCGAGTTTAGCCGTCGTTAGAGACGTTCGGCTAAACCCGAATAATTCTAGTTCTTGGTCTAGTGTTAGTTCTAGTTTTCTATGTTACCTAGCGTGCTAAGCGCCTACCTAGCGTGCCTAAGCCAGCTTAAGATGGCTTAGGTTTAGCCATCTTAAGAGACTATTAGTTTTAATTGTTATTCAGCGCCAGGTAAAATAGAAAAGTAGAACTAACACTAGACTTAGAACTAGAAACATTCGAGTTTAGCCATCGTTAGAGACGTTCGGCTAAACCCGAATAATTCTAGTTCTTGGTCTAGTATTAGTTCTAATGTTAATTGTTATTCAGCGCTACATAAAATAGAAAACTAGAATACTAGACTTAGAACTAGAAACCTTCGAATTTAGCCGTCTTTAGAGACGTTCGGCTAAACCCGAATGATTCTAGTTCTTGGTCTAGTGTTAGTTCTAATTTTAATTGTTATTCAGCGCTAGATAAAATCGAAAACTAGAACTAACACTAGACTTAGAACTAGAAACATTCGAGTTTAGCCGTCTTTAGAGATGTTCGGCTAAACCCGAATTATTCTAGTTCTTGGTCTAGTGTTAGTTCTGGTTTTAATTGTTATTCAGCGCTAGATCAAATAGCGAACTAGAACTAACTCCAGACATACATTAGATCTAGAATCATTCGGGTTTAGCCATCTTAAGAGACACAGGACTAAATCCGAATATTTCTAGTTCTAGGATCAAAAACTGACTGAAATCAAAAGCTTTCAAAAAAAATTCTCATCGTTTATACTTTAAACTTTCAAAGTTTAAGATAATTTTTTGTACAAAAACACCCAAAATAACCATAAAATAAAGATCGATAATCGAAGAAATACGCTAAATCATCTTGCATGCAAGCGCCACATTTGATGTGTTAAGTTTTAACTGTCATATTTGACAGTTCACTATCAAATTTGTATTGGTTTATAACAAATTAATCAATTCACTTAAAATTACTATCTTAAGGTTTCCTTTTTCAAAAAAGTATTGAGAATTAACTTTAATTTTTAGTATTTATTAAATTATTATTATTATGCTTTCGAGCGCTTCGACATCAATTTTATTCGACATCAAGCAACTTTATTTCTTTTAGATTTGGTCGAACAGTTTTATGCTTTTAAAAAAATTGATTAAATTGATTGCATTATCATAAGCATTTTCAATGGTTGTTATGCCATATATTTGTTTTCTTTCTTCATGTAAGTTACACTCTACAATAATGATGTGTTTCAGAAATCAATATACAGGGTGTTTCATTGAAAATCACATATGCTTATATGTATCTCGAAAACCAAAACACGAATCGAAAAAAGTTTCAAGTAAACTTTTTTTTGTGAAAAGGGGAGCACAGGGTACATATGAGCAGATTCTTTTTCAGGGTTGGCTAAAGGCCCTTCTGACGCATACCGACACAAAACATGAACAACAATATAAAAACTTAATAGGACAACTCCGGATAGATAAGTTTAATCAAATGGAGAAAAACTTGGGAAAACAACAGGCTATTTTTAAAAATCTAGCTATTTTATCAAATACGGCAGTAAAGGCTAGTTTTGTTGTCAGTCAAATACTGGCAAAAAGTGAAACCCTTTACGGATGGAGAGATGATAAAAGAATGGCTGACTGCTGTTGCAGAAATAGCATTTCCTGATAAAATAAATATTATTTCAAACATTAGTTTATCAAGACTCACCATTGCAAGGAGAATTGAAAACTTGTCCGAGAACAGAGCAAGAACGCTTCGTGAACGCATTGCAAAATTCGAATACTGTTCTTTGGCACTTGATGAGAGTTGCGATATTAGCGATACAGCACAACTGGCTATATTTTTACGTGGTATTGACACCAAATTTAATATTACCGAAGAATTGTGTTCACTGATTCCAATGAAAGGAACTACAACCGGCAAAGACCTGTACGATGAACTAAACTCTGTGTTGGAAAATTTTTCAATTTTATTAGTAAGGTTATTGGTATATCGACAGATGTAGCACGAGCAATGTCAAGAGAAATATTCGTTAACCAATGCATAATTCACCAGGAAAATTTATGTGCGAAAAGATTGAGTTTGCCAAAGGTCATAGTACTACTAATTAAAGTAATCAATTTTAAAAAAGTCGCGCGCGTTAAATCACCGTGAATTTAAAGAATTCCTGAAAGATTTAGAAACTGAATATGGCGATGTGGATTTTAATACCGAAGTACGTTGGCTTAGTAGAGGTGGAATGTTAAAAAGAGTATACAACTTAAAAAGCGAAATACAATTGTTCTTGGATATGAACAGTGCGATTTTGGGTTTCTTATCGACATGACTCAGCATCTCAATGATCTTAATGTGGAACTTCAAGGCAAAGGACAGTTTATTCACAATTTGTATGACAAAATTCAGGGCTTTGAGCGCAAATTAAAATTGTGGAAATAGCATCTTTTGCAGAATAATGTGTCTCACTTTCCACATTTAGAAAAAGAAAACGTTACTACTTCTCAAAAATACGCACAATATATAGACATTTTAATCAACGAATTTCAATTACGATTCCAAATGTTCAAAGCTGAGAAGACAGCGGTTTCTATGAAAATGGTTTCCTCGCCATTTAATATCGATGTGGATACAGTTCCAGAAGATTTTCAAATGGAAGTGATTAACATGCATAATAATACCGATTTAAAAAATGTATTTTTCTCAGTAAACATCGAACATTTTTGTAAATCTTATATGAGCCCTGAAAAATTTCCTCTTTTGACGAAAAATACAAAGCAAATGATGTCTCTGTTCGGAAGTACGTATGTTTGCGAACAATTATTTTCAACCATGAAATTACCACCGATCAAGACTGAGTGATGCACGATTAGAAAGCTGCGTACATGTAGCTACCGCATCAATTCCGGCTGATATTGATCAGCTTGTATCGAACAACAGTGCCAAATTTCTCATTAAAAATTTCAAGTAAATTCGTTTTTCGATTCTTTTCTTGTTCTGCCTTAGAATATTGATTAAAATTTATAAAGTTACCTTTATACATCGATTAAATGCTCAAAATGATGACCATTCACTTCTAAACATTTCTGAATTCTCA
>NW_019281565.1:0-16411 GCF_000648695.1 Onthophagus taurus | reverse complement strand
GGATTTGTTTTCTGTCCCTTACGCCATGTAGTAAATAAGGTTTGGCCGATAGTACGTTGGTTATCAAGAGGGAACGTTTCCCGTCCCTTTTTCCGGAAATTAAAGCATTTCTCCTCGAGAAGGGCGTTCACTATCCAGAACTAACGGAAAATCAGTGGATCCAAAACTTTTATTTCATGGTAGAGACGTTACGTCTCATCTAAATCAGCTTAATCGTAAACTACAAGGGAAAGGAAACTTAATTTCTTCGATGTTAGAAGAAGTAATAACATTCGAAAACAAATTATCCATTTTTGCTCAGGATTTTGAAAGGGAAACATTGTTTCACTTTCCGAGCTTAGGGATGGGAAACACCTACCGGTTTATACAGAAAAGCGGTGTTTTACTTTTTATTAACCGATTTTTCCGATTATTTTTTTGTCGCAATTTTAACCGTTTTTTTTTAATATGCAATAACCGGATAAAAAGCCATTAAATTGTAAGACAATAAATAATTTCACAAATTAATAATTTTATATTTCTCTAATAGTAAGTTGGCGACACTGAGACAATTGATCACTCAGTTACTAACTTCAGAACAGTATTCAGTGTTGACCGTGTTGTGGTGTTGACTCGTTGACTATTCTGTGGTTTGGGCGTCGTTGTCTGCGTGGTTGAATAATATTGTTGTTATAAATATTTCCGCTATGTCATCCATAGTGTGGAAATATTTTACTAATTGCAGCGAAAGTGAAGCACAGTGCTCCGTATGTTTAAAAAAAATAAGAACAGGAGGAGGCACAACTAACTTACGGCAGCATTTAAAAAACAAACACTCGAAATATTTCGAGGAAGAAAAGGTAATTTTGATTTTTTTAATATTATTTATTTATTTTATTTTGGTCTATAATTCTTGGTTTAAGACCTTAACTAGCAATCAGGAACAACTATTTTGATGATTTGACACTAAACCGAATGGGCTTATGAGGGGAAAAATATAGGAATACGTTGAGTAGTTAGCGTCTGGAAGATCTTTATAGATCTTGAACAGACCAAAATAAAAAAAAAAGTTGTATATGGGCCCTGGTGCCAATTAAAATCCCATAAACCCATGGTTTATGCCCTTAAAAATAAACAACTATTATTGTATTAGTAATGAAACATTTTGTTATGGTTGCTTTAGAACAAAAAATGTGTAGCTTCCAAAAGTGATGAAAAAACATCATCAACCTCTGGATTTTCAAACTCGCCACCGCCAAGCCCTTCGCCTTCACCAATGTTGCTAGAGATACAGACAAGATGACCAAGAGTTTCAAAACTGACTTTGAACACAAACATAACTCGATCAAGGAGCCCTACTCCTTCATCTTCATTAAGGCAAATTACTCTTTTCGAAAACCAACAAAGAACATGTAGCTATGAGAGTAAGTTGCAAAGTGAATTTTTGTAAGAAAATAATACATAATAAGTATAGAAACATCACTTATTTGTAGAAGGCGGAAAACGTGATCTTGATCTTACTAATGCATTGATTTCTATGATATGCAAGGACAATTTACCTCACTCAATTGTGGAGAAGGAAGGGTTTATTAATTTTACAAAAGTTGCAGGGCCACTATACAAGCTACCCTGTAGAAAAACTGTAAGTACTTATAACTTGATTAACCCTATAATTAATTAATAATTAATTATTGTTGACATGCAATTTTTTTTGTTAAATAAAACTGATCGACTTCCAGGTGACTCAAATGGTTAGTAATAAGTATATTACGGCCATCGAAATAGTAAAGTCAACATTGGCTGATGTAATGCACTTCTCACTCTCCGCTGACATCTGTACTGTAACCAACACCTCAAAGGGATTTTTAGTAGTTACAGCACACTTTGTTGGTACGTAAAATGGTACGTAAATTTAATTGGTTAAATTATAAGGTAATTAACTATACTTTGTTGTGACAGAACCTTGCGAAAGGAAACTAAACACAATAATGTTGGGGGTTCGGCGTCTGCGAGAAAGCCATACAGCAGACTATATTGCCGCAGAAATTAATGAGTTACTCCAAAAATTGAACATACCGAATTCAAAAATCGTTGGTGTGTGTACCGATCGTGGAGCTGATATGCTCGCGGCGGTGAGAAAATTGTTAGGCGAGGGAAAAAACATTTATTGTTTTGCTCATCTCCTCAACTTAATCGTACAAGATGGATTAGAAGACATCAATAATGAGATTTTAAAGAATTTAATATCCGAAATAAAAAATCTGGTCACGTTTGCCAGAAAGAGCAATGTAAATGTTATGGAAAAGCTGAGAGCGGAACAGGAACGGGAAGGCACAGTAGAAGGAAAAATCATACCTTTAGTACAAGCGGTACCAACTAAGTGGAATTCCACCTATCTCATGTTGAAAAGATTTGTAAAATTGGCACCGTTAATTGTACAAATATTAACTAATCCCAGCATAAAAAACGCACCAAGGATGGTGTCAGGTGCAGACATTCAACTGGTATCAGAAGTGTTAAATATTTTTATGCCGTTTGATGAAGCAACTAAAGAAATTTCAGGAAGTGACTATATAACAGGGAGCCTTGTTATCTCCCTGCTTACAATTATTGAAACTACATTAAAAAACAATAACTCGAAACATAATGCTGCCAAAATTTTATGTCAAAAGTTAAGTAGCCTACAGGAAAAGGGAGTAAAAGTTCTACAAAATCCTCTGCTATGCCATGCATCCCTCTCGGATCCCAGATTTAAGAAATTTTACATGAACCCCCTCATCGCTACTAAAGCCATTACAAATTTCAGCCAAGAAGTAAGACAGTACTTATCTGAAATTGGTAAACTTTCGCCTTTACCTCAAATAGATGAGGCGACAACCGAAAATCTTCTTTGGTCAAGACATGACCAGGTAGTGGCCAGTACTTGTCCAGTAGAACTTGAAAGTTCATTTCCACATGAACTGTGGCTTTACCTTCAGCAGCCCTTGGTCCCAAGATGCAGCGACCCTTTTGTGTTTTGGGAACAGAGCAAAACTTGTATGCCAGGTTTATCCTTCATAGCCCAAAAGTATTTATGTTTGGTCGGAAGTTCTGTGGCTTCTGAGAGGTTGGTATCAACTTTAAATGATATTGTATCAGATGAGAGAACTCGTCTAACCGATCAACACATTGTTGAAAGAGTTTTTTTAAATAGATTAGAAAATAAATATTGGCCTTTGGGGTGATTTATGATTTAATTTTATTTAACCTTGCACCATAATTGTGTCCTTGAAATATAGAAACATTTTAAATGAAAAAAAAGTGTTTCAAAACAAAGATTTTGGATCAAAATGAACAAAATAAAATTTTGTTCTTGTATTCTTTTTAATTTTTTTTGCTACTTTTGGTTTACAATCTTGTTGTTTTTTAATTATATAAAACCGAAATTAGATTATTTTAAAAACCGGTTATTTTCTACGATTATAATCGGTAGGTTAAACCGGAGTTAAAATAAACTAACAACCGAAAACCGGTTATTTTTACAATAACCGCCATCCCTAGTCAATTTAGCCAACAAAAGGGTATCAACCTATGGTAAACATTAAATCCCATCGCAGGAACAACCTTTTGGTCCTATAAGCTTAGTTTAATAAATAGATATAGCAGGTGTTTCTTTAGTTTTCTGTTACTATCATAATTTTGTTAACTGTCACTATTGTCCATAACTTAATTTTGATGTACCACAACCTATATTTGGTTTATTTACACTACAACTTGACTAAAATTAGAATATTATAAGAGACTACATTACGATTTCGTTAGTTCAGATACACAACAATACAAAAGTAACTGCTGTTCTTTTAATCAGCTGCCATAGTGTTGTAATATTAGTATTGCAATGTTGATTAAGTTAATTTGCTTATTGTACGCGCGACATAAGGCCGGGTACTAAAATATTTAGGTGCTGTCTAAATTTAATTAAATAAAATAAATAAAATACTCACATTTGCTAACGGAAGAATAAATCAATTTTCGAATTTAAAGCGGCCCTCACACGATCAATATATATAAGATGTCCCGCAACGATTGTACAGTACTGCATCAACGTATTCTTTGATCGAATATAGACAATACATCCATTTTAAGTTGTTCATTCATACTTAAGGAAAATAATGACATTGTTGACAATGAAATAGACATTACGGACGGTGTAGATATTCCAAATTTTCAAAACATTCATTTAACAACAATTCGATATAGTGACGTACAATTCAATTCTTCTTTTTCTTATTTCAATAACCATATCAGAACTATTTACATCTGAATATCAATTATGTTTTACTCCAAGCCACTGTGAAAAGAGATGGCGAGTGATTGAAAGAAATTATAAAAAAATATGTAGATAACAATAGTAAAACGGGCAGGGGTCGGAACGTATTTGCCCAGGAAATGAATTAAACCATTCACAATCGTAATACCGTAAAATTCATTCACAATACGTAGAAATAGTGATGTTATCGAACTGAGTCAGGGAAATTACTTAAAAAATGTATTAAAAAGATTAAAAATGGAAGAATGTAAATCTGTAAATACACCGTTAGAAAATAATGTTAACTATGAAAACTTAAATGGTGATAAAGATGATCGAAAAATGCAAAATATTTGTAGAAAAATAATCGGAAGTTTAATGTACGTAGCATTAGGAACTAGACCCGATTTGTGCCAAATCGTTAGTTTGTTAAGTCGTTTCTAGCATAGACCAAATGTGAATTTGTATAAATCATTGAAGAGAATTTTGAAATATATAGTTTTGAGACCAGAAAACGATTATGTGTTGTGCGGTTATGTAGATTCGTATTGGGTGGGAGATACAATTGATCGTAAATCGACCACAGGCTATGTTTTTAAAATGTTTGGTTGTACCGTTACTCGTGGTTGAGTAAAAAACAACAAAATGTATCAATCTTATCAACGGAGTCTGAGTATGTAGCATTGAGTTTAGCCGTGGCAGAGGCTTGTTGGTTACGAAAACTTATTATAGATTTCAAATTAACAACATGTGATGACCCGACATTATTGTATGAAGACAATAGGTCATAATAATATTATTAAAATAGTGCTAATTAAGACTAACGAGCAGATAGCAGATATGTTCACTAAACTATTAAGGCCATTTACTACCAAACCGTTGGCATCTATCAGATAAGCTAGCTATAAGATACCGCTAAACTAATAGTTTACGGAGTCGGCCGTCCTATCACCTCAAGCTATCTCACAGGTAGGATACATAATTTTATTAATACGGTGTTCAACTAATATGGAATAATGCTTCTACACCTGCTATAGTATAATATAGATATCAAATCAGTGAAGACACCTATTATAATATCAATAAACGCACGATTTTATCCGATATTGCACAAGTGTTTGATCCACTTAGGTTGTTGTATTCAGTAATCATAAACGTAATAATCATTTTGAAACAAATATGAAAAGCAGGCTTAAATTGGAATGAAGCGAAATCATAGCCATACAAGTTATGTTAAATTCCGTGAACAGTTACCTTATCTTAATTCAATTCTTGTTCGGCGGCACATATCGCTTCAGTATTCAAGGCCATTAGAGTTGCATAGATTTTCGGACGTTTCAACGAAAGCATACGGGAGTGCATTTATATTCGTGCCTGTGGTGTCGACAGGGGCAGTGTAAGACATTTGATTTTCGCAAAATCAAGGGTTGCACCATGGTATAAGAATATAAGGTAGAACCGAAAGGATTCGATTTTTCAACCGTTCTGCGCAGATCGTCGTCTAAACGTCACAGCTTAATGGCGCTATACTGACTGTAGTTTTGTTGTCAACGTTTAGTTTATGTAATTTATAATCTGTAATAAAGCTTATTATGATTATTGTTGTTATTATTATTTTTTTAAAGAAACCCTATTTGATACAGCATTTATCTGTAATATTACATTATGAAGTATCATTATTGAATAGTGTAAAAATGGGTGACGTAGATACAAGACTCATTCAAGCAGATCTGTGTTTGAACATATTAAATGCCTGGATGGCTCAATTAAAATAGCTTCCGCAAAACAATCACCAGCACAGGAGTTCAAAAATGAATCGTTGAGCGAACTTCTGCAAGAATTCCTTAAACCTGTGACGGTCAACAGTTGCTGTGGAGACAAAACTATGAAAGTACCGGCTGTGTTAGGCTGTAACTTACGCATATATCATTTTTGAAACCTTCACGGCATGTCAACTTTCTTTTGAAATTTTTCCGAAAGTTATAGTGGTGGAGAATATCAGCTACCATTTGAAGCAGCCAAAAGTGTTGGACACTGCGTGTCATATTAGGTTTGTTCGAGCAGAGAATTAGGTATAAGTTTGTGACAAATTAGTGCATTCATGAATGCGCATGCGCATGTAACGATTTATTGCGAACTAGTACGATATTTGTCACAGCTCGAACAGTAAAAATATGAAAACAAATCTCCGGTGACATAACCTAACTTTAAATGAGTGTCAGTTAGTTGTGGCTTGGTGACTTGGTTATAATACACGTTATACGAAATGGATGTATTGCCAGGTAATTATAGAAATTTATTAATTATAAACTAAACGTTTACTACGGAAGTAGGCACACTAATGAAATAAAATCTAGTTAAAGTTAATAAATAAGATGTCATCTGAATATTTGGATTAATCATTAAAGAAGTATGTTAGGCAATTTTGCTGTGTAATAATATTGATATTTGTTTGTCCTTTTAGACAATTCTTCCGTAATTCTACAAGACTTGCAACAACAAGAATATAAAATCTGGACAGTTAATTCCACAAAATTAATGATCGATTTGTATAAAAAATACAGACATAAAGTGGGTGGGATAGAAATTAGAAATTTAAAAAAGATGTGGGAGTTGATTGCTGAAGAATTAAATAAAAATTATAAGCTGAATGTGTCAGCTAATAATTGCGATAACAGATGGCGAGTATTGGAACGGAACTACAAAAAGTGTATTGACAATGCACATAAAACCGATAGGGGAAGGAAATGTTTCGAATTTGAAACGGAAATGAATGAAGTTTTTGGAAAGAAGAAAAACATTATCCCGAAATCCTGCTATCCAGTAACTCAAAATCATATCCATCACAAACCAGTGACCAAATCATTGAACAACCATTTGAAAATGTAGAAGAAGAACCACAACCCATTGATGAAACCATCAATGAACTTAGAAGAAAAGATGATACCCAAAAAGAGATCATACCCAAAAGGGCGCCTAAAAAAAATAATTTACTACACAATCCAATAAACTCAAAAAGGAGAAAAAGTATAATCCAAAAAAATGAAATTTTAGAAGAGATGCGTACAGACCGCAGAAGGTATTACGAGGAAAAAATTCAGTTGGAGATGCAAGCTCTTGATAGAGAAATGCAACTTGAGGATCAAAAATTATTAGAGAGAAGAAATGAAGGCAAATGATCTAATTGAAGAAAAATGTAATTAGAAACAAAAATCGTTATTCTAAACCTCCTGGTTGACTACCTAGTTAAAACATTATTTGCTATAAAATTTCTATGTTGAATTCCATCTCCATTGTCAGCTTCATCCTCCTCATTGTTGGCTATATTGCCTACAGCTTGAACTGCAATGTCATTATTTACTTCATCTTCAACATCATCCAATACAAGTAAACCATTGTCTACTGCTAAGTTGTGCAAAACACAACAAGCTCTTATAAAATTTGCAATTAGTGAAATATCCTTAAGTTTGAGATGAAATAGTTGTCGAAATCTTTGTTTCAGTAAACCAAAACAATGTTCAATTACATATCTATTTGAAGATAACTTAACGTTAAAATTACGTTGGTTTTCAGTCAGCTGACATCTATCTTTAAAGGGCGTTAACAGATGTCGTTGACAGGGGTATCCACTATCGCCCAATAAGTACAATTCTCCACATTTTTCTGCTAATGTTTCCGACAATGGTGATGTCCTGAACACTCTGCTATCATGAACGGAGCCTGGATATCCAATAAATATGTCCCTTATTTTGCGAGTATGATCACAAACAACTTGCATCTACAAAATATTTTGTATGTAACATATACAAGACTATATATATTTACTATATTCCTATTTCAATATAAATTATTTCTTACCTGAATCGAGAAATAATGTTTTCTATTTAAATATGAGTCGGGGTCGTTCTTTGGCTTGTCAATTTTGATGTGACTTCCGTCAATTGCCCCAATCACTCCAGGAAATCCATTTGTTCCACTTAAACCAGATACTGCATTATTAAAAGTATTAAGTAAACATATTAGAACTTGTTTCAAAATCTACGCTAGATGATTATGATTCTATTAGAATCATTTATTTGAATCCATGGTGTGTTTATTATACAGGGTGCGGCAATTGGTTCTCCTACTTTTCAAAAAATCGTGGAAGGGGCATCGATGGCGACAGAGGCGTGGGGGGTTCCGTTACAAACACTCAGAGAGCGTTCCGCACAAGGTATGGTTTGCAGTTCACAGATCCGGTCCCTGATCGTGTGGCACTTCTTTTTAAACAAACAAAAAGGCAAACAAAACACCAAGACGACGTCAAGGTTGCGTAAAGGTTTACTTACCTCAGCCAGCCTTTAGACAGTGGAGACGGCGTGGGTTTAAAATAATATTCAAAGATGTTAATGGGCGCCACGGACTTATATAAAACCTTTACGAACGTACTTGACCACACCCTAATCAAGTCCGAACTTAGAGTTACAGAAACGAGTGAGAACAAATAACTAACAACCACAATTGAAACTGAAGAAAGACTATCTATATTATATGTAATCGTAGAAAAATATTCATGTATACACATGTAAGTACACGTAGATATATACACAGGTGTCCTGTTAAGCGTACGGAGCGGCTGTACCTCAACAACGGTAAGGCCTAGAGGTTTGGGAAAAAAATCTTTATAAGCAAAGTGACCAAGAGAAATAGCTGGAAATTATTTTGAAGTTCGTAATTCGACCGCTAGGAGGCATAACTGCCATTGAGAAACATAAAATTGCCGCTATCTCAGAAACTTAGACGATGAGCTATAATTTTGACAACATCATTTAATAGCTTGGATAATACCGCATCGCTTTTGTTTTGCGATATTTCTCATATCTGTCATAATAAGGGAGGGGGAGGCCAATGCGTTTTCATATGTTTACATTTTAATATCTCCTAGACCATTCAACCGATTTGAATGTTTTCGGTGTTGTTTGAAAGAGCATTTTATGCTCTTTTTAAAGATATTTTCAGTAAGACCGTCTGCTTTAAAACAAATGAGCTAGAGGACGTTATCTGCAGCGATTACATATTTTTGTGATTTTTGAAGAAAAGTTAAATGGAACGATACTATTTACTTCACAGACCCTTAGTCACCTTAAAATTTGCTAAATTTTAGTGAAAACCGCATCTCGATATCGCCACCCGTTCTCGAGTTATAGAAGAAAATGTTAAAAACTCGAGTGCCATCAATCGGATCCAGTTACCTCATCGAGAAAAACAAATCACATTACCATGGTAACTGTAAACATGTCATTTACTAACGCAGAAGCGTATGATAGAGCGTATGATGATTTATTTTCAATGTTTCGAATACGATGCAACTGCATGGCAAAAATGTGCAATGCAATTACGACAAAGAAAGACATTTTTCTCTAGAAGTGTTTTTAAGATTGACTTAGCGATTACGGAAAACTGGCAACGTGTAGCCCATTCAGACATCTCTATGAATTCGTAAATCATATTGGTGCGCAATGTGATCCCACATAATCTGGGAACTCCGAAAACAATTGTCCACAAGAGTTCTCAAGAGAATAATATCTCCACCACGTTGTTTTACATCAGGCCTTAACAGATACCGATTATGATAACAGACTGAACTATTACCATTGACTTTTAAATATGATTTGGGCAAATCCAAACCTTTTATCACAAATGCTATGGATGCATGAAGCATCTGTCCACAAGCTGGTGTAAACTTGCATAATATGCATTCTTGGTTCGAGCAAAACCCACATTGCTTTCACCCCTTTATCTATTGCGTAGACTAAACGACCTGACTTTTCAAGAAAAACCAATAACCAGGGAAAATATGACAAAACTCTAAATACCAGTAGAAACGTGTCCAGGGCCGAGACTTAAGCTTTTAAGTTTTTTTTCGTCGAAACTAGATTAAATAAATGCATTGAGGTTTATGGAAGGCATTTCGCACATTAGTGAGCTATTTTTGCCAAAAATTTAAGTTATTCTAAGTGTTTTGGTTTATTTTGTTTTATTATCATTGTTGATGTTTCATTGATCCGTTAGCTTTTAAAAACGCCTCAAAAGTAGTTTTGAAACAGTTCTAAGCTAGGATAAAGTGTGAAGTAAGGGTCTAGATAATAATATTTTTGTGGTCTCTTATTTGTTTCCTAAGGTAACTTGATCCGATTAAGATATACGAATTTTTAACATTTTCTTCTAGAATTCGAGAATGGATGGAGATATCGAGATGCGGTTTTCACTATTATTTAGCAAATTTTATAGTGATTAAGGGTCTGTGAAGAAAACAGTACCGTTTCATTTAACTTTTTTTCAAAAATCACAAAAATATGTAACCGCTGCAGATAACGCCCTCTAGCTTGTATTAAACCAAGCTTCAAGGAAGGCGGTGTTACAGTCACCGTGACGTCCCATCGATACTGTAACATGTTGGAGGAATTTTTGCGACCAAACATTGAGGAATACGGGGAAGAGAACAAAGGAGAGGACTTCTGGTTCCAGCAGGATGGGGCTACGGCCCATACAGCCCGTCGTTCGCGTCAGATTCTGCAGGACATGTTCCCCGGTCGGGTGATCTCCCTACACGAGAACATTCCTTGGCCTCCTCGCTCGCCGGAATTGACCCTGTGACTTTTTCCTGTGGGGTTACCTCAAGGCTGAGGTGGTCAAAGATCGCCCTAGGACCCTGGAAGGGTTAAAAGAGGCAATTGCGGAGGAAATCGTTCACGTTGACAACGGTATGTTAAGGAGAGTCATGGAAAACTTCCGCGAAAGTCCTAAGTCAAAAAAACTTGAATATACAAGCTTTTTGAATAAAAAAAAATTTTTCAAATATCTCATTTCGTTTTTATTTAACAGCTCTTTCAAATGTGGGAGAATTAATTGCCGCACCCTGTACATACATAAAAATCATATATACGATTTAAGATTCATTTAAGTAAATTATCCGGTATATTCTTGGATGAAATATATTCGGTGTGATGACGTAATCCAAGAGTCTAGACTCTCTACTGTACAAACATGTTATAACCTGAACTTCATTCGTTAAACGCACAGCGCTCTGATGAGTCTGATCGCACATTAGGCCATTTATATTTTCGGCAATATTATGCCTTAGTTTTTTTTTTGTTTAGCACCACGTTGTTTGCTTGCTTTAATTCGTTTAGTTATGGATGTGAAATGTTTGTTGCTATCATGGGGCTGTACGCCGGAAGTTATAAAAATTTTTGTAGGTATGTAAAAAGTATACAACTCTTTCCATTATGTCCTCTTAAAAAAGTCGGTATTTCAGACTGTTATGGAAAAGAATTTTATAGTATATTATAGTCGATTATGAATCGAAGTAGGTAACTAGAACAATTCATTCTAGTACGCTTCTTTTACGATTTTCGTAATATGAAAATGTCGAACCACAGTCAATTTCATAAGTGTTGTTACTTAAATATTGAATTTCTGAAATTTTGTAGTATCGTATCGTATATAGAGCATATATCATATCGTATAAGTTAATAATGAGCCGTGGTCCCAAGTAATTGAAAAATGGCAAAAAAGTTATCATTTGCGAAGTAATGCAAATTGTGCAACAGTTGAAGAATTATTGCACATTTGGCCTGTCCTAAGCGACCGAAGATGTGAAGTTTTAGTAAGTTCAGTATTAAAATTACAAATTTTTGTGATATTACTTTTCTTCAAGTTTAATTTGAAAACTTTTTGTTTTAGATAAGTTGTGATATCAAATTATGTTTTCCAACTGGTCACATGAAGTTGTATACTAATTGGGAGAAGTATTACCAAACAGTTGAAGAGCTGAGGGTTATTGCTTATAAAATTATAGTTGATACAGCTGACGAAGGTACGTTATCGTAATACGTAGTTAATAACAAATTCTTAGTCGTTTCATGATTATCAGATATCATCTTTGTGAGTCAACTATTACAACTTTCTATTACAACTATTGCACTAGAAATATTCAACCGTAGAAGTAGTAGACTGCATTATTCAACTGGCAAAGGTAAATTTTACGTAACCTTTCACCTCTTACCAGTAATAACGTAATTATTATGTTATTTAGACGCCAGGTGATATAACTACAATAGTTCAGTCCACCTTATGTTCTTGATATTGTTAGCAAATTTCAATAAATTTTATTTTTAAGTAACAAAATGAAATGCGATAAATGTGGTAAAGCTTTCTTGATACAAGAAAGTACTTCTTTAATCTAGAATATTTTCATTATATTACAGACCGCTTTGTGTGTCCCAAAGAATGTTGCTATAGATAAGTATTTGACCCAAAATGGTTTTCCAATACTAATTAAGTCAGATAGGATTGAAACAATCAATAATAATGTTGAACTAAATTATGGTTGCAGCAGCTACTGTACTAGCGTCTATCTTTTTCAGACAGTAATTTACATTTAACAAATAATGATAAGGATCGGTCGGACGACGTTGATGATGTAAACTTATTTCAAAAAGTAATCGGCAAAATTTTAGAAACATTTGTCTCAGTAATATATAATAACTTATCTCTTCCTAGAAATGCAATTCAAGACGTGATTAAATTAACTCAGTCACTTGTTACAACTTTAGTAGAAAAATTTAAAGTTGTATTCGACAAATTATGCGTCAAATTCCTTCCATCACAAGTATGTTCTAATTTAAATAATATGCTTAATATTTTTCAAAACCTTTTTAATACGGTGGATACCGAATATAGACGACCGTTATTTAAAAAAAAATTGGTTATCTAATAAAACCTGTTGAGTATAGGATAGGTACCTGCCCAAAAGAAAAGAAAGTACAAGGAGAAACAAGTTTAATTTTAAAAAACAGAAACGGTTTGAATCTTTCTAATGTTTTTGACATAATACACGATCGACAATATATGTTGGCAAACAGTTTTAAGCTAAATGAGATTTTATCTAACTTAGTATGATATGGGAAGTTACCTTATCCTTAAGTTAAGATTGGTATATTGGTGGGTAGTAATCATTTTTATAAGTGTATAATACCAAAAAATGAAAACTATGCTTCATTTAGCTAAGATAGGCATTTCTACACTTGGCACAATTCTTTTTTTCTTTTTTTTTTCTACTTTTGCGTAACTGCTTAAGCTGTTTTCATTGCAAAATGAGTGGTTTTACAATTCAATGCAGTTTGAACAGTTTTGTAAATCTATCTCGAAAATACCAACGAAACGAAAAAACCTCCATTGAAGAATTTGCTTAAATTTTCAAAGTTTACGCATTTAGCATGCGAAAAAACGATGGCACTGAGTACAAAGAAGGAGTTGTAAAATCTATTTGGTCAAGAAAGATATTTTAAAGAATTTAACCGAACCGTCAATCCCGTCAAGGATATTGTTTTTCGTGATATAGTGCTTACAAAAAATGCAGAACGAAAAATTCTTCAAGCTGTTCCATCCTGTGGAATTTGCTTGACGAGGAGGTGAGGCTGCGTCATGTCTTGTGGACCATCTTGAAGAGGGCATAGATAATTCTGGAAGCAAAAATGGAGTGTATTATGTATCCCATTTTTCCAAAACGACGGACGTAAGGAACGACCTTAACTAAACGAACGATGGAAGCTTGACCGTAAATACGCATAGACCCGATCATTGTCTTGTTTGATTATGGAAAAAGATAATGTCAAAACGAACTCAAAATATACAAACTAAACTGGCAAACGTACCCACACACCTGCTGGTATAAGGATATGCCACTTGGAATAAACGAAATCAATAGATGGATGAAATTAGGCGCAAAAATAATAGAGTTAGATGCGAAGAAAATAAAAATATCTAACCACTCTAAAAGAATAATCGCTGCGAGTCATTTATCACAAGCGGGCAAAAGTATTCAAGAAATCATTAAAATTACGGGTCACTCGTCGGGAAATTCCATCCAACCCTATTTACAACTAACAATAAGTGTGGAACATCACAACACTATTTACAACGTAAGAAGTTGTTTATCATCATCAGCCACTCACAATGTTTATAATAATTGCACCTTTCATACCTTAAATAAATTATTGTTAAGACTATAGTTTAGACTAATAATTGCTATAATATTAATAAGTAACCTACAAATAATTATTGTCTGACCCTTAAGTTGGTTGTTGCTAATTTCATAACTACATTTCAATTTTATGAAAAAGTTAAATTACATAACAATGTGGTTAAGCCTAAATAAGCGAAAATAATAAGATCGTGGTGTTTGAATTTTGCACAGCTTTTGAACTCAATAAAAAGTCAATAGAGAATTAGAATTAGTTATTGGAAATAACAGAAACATGAATTTGGTAGTACTAAATATAGCATGGCAAGAATGGAAAAGCTCATTAGGTTCAAAATATTCGTATTGTAAAATTATTTATAGGGAGAGAAAATAACTTTATTCAGCCATCGACCGTTATAGGGTCTTTCCGCTTACATTAATTATAAAATAACAGTATATTTATGTTTGTGAATTTATGTTGAGTTCTTCGTATAATGTTTTAGGTCTTTCTTCGTTCGTTCGAGTCTTGCACATCTGATGTAGGGTGTTTTGCTCGGCATTTTTGGAGAATTTTTCTTTCAGTATTTCATGCCTCACTGAAATTGGTTTTATTTCCGTTCTTGAATATAGATCCCCATTGTTTATGTTGTGGAGTGGATTGTTCGGGTGTTTAATTTTTGTCAGAATTCGTAAAATTTTCTTTCTGATTTTCTGATTACTTCCTTTGTTCACTCCGGGGAACATATAGTTGTGAGATGTCTTTGTAGGTCAATGATCTAAAATGTTTTGTATTTTTGCTGTCTAGGGTTATGCTCAGATATTTGACCAAGTTTGTAGGTTTTGTAATTGATGTGCCTATCGTGATGTGTTGGGATTGATCGGTGATTCTGGAGTGTGGGATCAATAGTTTGAATTTGTCCGGATTGGGGGTGACTCTCCATTCGTGGAACCATGATGATATGTTGTTGTATAGCGTCTGGAGTGATTCTGTTGCTATATGACGGTTTTTCCATGTGATATTAGTGTTGTGTCATCTGCATATTAAAGTATGTAGCTATCCGGATCAAATAGTTGGTGTCTGGATCGGTTGGAGGGTATATATATCATAGCAGTAGACGTTGTACAGAGTAGGTGAGATTAGGGATCCTTGAGGTACTCCTTGGAGAGGGAAGAAATTATTATTAATTTTCACGCATTATTAATTTTGATGCTCAGTGTCCTGCCGCGAAGATATTCATCTATAATTTTCAGGCAGGGTGTAGGTATTTCTAATTTATCCATCTTTGTGCCGAACGCTTTATTTATGTCAAGAAATAAGATCGTGGTGGATGAATTGTTGATTGTTTCTGGTTGAAGCCGAATTGGTGTATAGGGATTTTGTCTTTGACAAAGTGAAGAATTCTGGAGTTAAGGATACTTTCGTAAATTTTTCCAATTACTGATAGTAGGGTGATAGGGCGGTAGCTTTGTGGAAGAGAAGGGTCTGGGGATTGTTGTAATTGTAGCTTTTTTCCATGTTGATGGGAATACAAGGTTTTGCATGCAGAAATTGAAAATGTTATGGATTAAGTTATATACTTCTAGGTTTACTTGTCTCAGTAGCTTTTTGGTTATTTAATCCAATCCGGGGCATAAACTTTTGCCTTTTGATAGGTGTTCATCATATTCTTCTTGAGTTATTTCTAGTATTCTGCTATGCTCGTGGGTTGGCATAGTTAGAAGTCGTGTGTACCATTCGTTAATATATTCTTGGTGATGATTGTCGTAAACGTGGTTTGGGGGTGAACGCACTTTGAAAGTTTTGGGCAAGTATATCGCATTTCTGTTGATCTGTTCTATATTCTATCTTGTTGTACGTTATAGTCGGAATGTCGCTGGTTTTCTTGTATTTTGTCACTTTTTTGATTTTCTGCCAATATGTTCTGCTGCGATCCGTTTCTATTTCTTTGCATGTTTCTAACTAACGATCCAGTTGGTATTTTTGGATTAATTTTAGTTCATTTTTTAGTATTCTGTTGTTTGTTCGTTTATATTCTCTGTATATTCGTCTCTTGTTGTGAATTATTTCGAGTATGTATATAGAGAGTATCTTGTTTTTGTGAAAATCTTGTATTAAGTTCTCGTTCATTTGTGTTGTT
>NW_019281564.1:0-18461 GCF_000648695.1 Onthophagus taurus | reverse complement strand
TAATGGCTTCATTATTCAACACTTTGTCAATCATGAGTAATGCGTGTCATTACCCGTCAAAAATCAAATGTATAATGAATAGATAATTCAATAGTGGTAGATAAACGTATTTACATTTCAGAAATGTACCGTAATTGTCACCTATATGTGGCAGAAACGTTTCAATGAAACATAAAAAGGGCCGGACATTAGCAATTTTTCTGACACGTTTCAACTATGTTTCAGAAATATGTCGAAGAAACATTTCATGTTTCAATAATATGTATCAGAAATGTTTCTGAAACGCAAATTTGTTTACTGGGCATGTACCACTGCCGAAACAAGACAGTAGGATGTATAACGGCATATTGTGTTATTCTTTTATTATAGTATGCTTTCCAGTGTGAAATCCATCCCTCTTTCTCTTCTTTATTTCTGTAGAGGGAAAGAACTTCTCCAAGGTGGAGTCCCACATCAATGTGCTTACCATCCTGTATCGCGTCCTTAGCTAACACGTCAACTAGTTCGTTGTGAGTTATACCTCTATGTGCTTTCACCCATATAAATGTGCATGAAATTCCTTGTTCCGACAATGTCACAAGAGTGGATACAATGTCCAATACGCAAGGGTGGAGAGTAGCACTGCTCGAGGAATAGCAAATCAAGAGGGACATAACGTAGTTTGTACTATTAACCTAGCTACTATGCGTCAAAAGTTATAATACATTTTCCGAAGGTACTAAAACGTTAAAAAATAACGAAAATAATTTTTTTTTTCAAAAATTATAAGCGATTGTGAAAATTTTTTCAAGTAAAAGTTATGTGAAATTATACTGTCTACCCAACTGAAGAAAAAAAAATTATAGATTTAAAAAAATAGCGAAATTAGNATCTATTCCGATTACACACAATCACAATCAAAATAATGGTATTGAAGGGGATGTTTTTGGAAGGTTTAAAAGAGAAATTGTTGATAACCTAGATAGTTTTGAAGGCGATGGGGAATTATTAAGCGGTGCTGAAGCAAGAAGAAGCCCAATTGAATCGTATAGGGACTTATTAAACAACTTTAAGTTCCCCGTTTTACCTTAAAACTTACAACATTTCAATTATTAAATATTTATTATTTTTTTTAAATATAATTTTTTAAAACTAAATTTATTTGTTAAATTGTATTAAAACAACCACATAAGTTGACATGGAATTAATTAAAACGAAAAGCATTGAAAAATCAACCGTTAAAAATCCGGCGGCCGAAAATTTCGGACATCTCAAACAAGTTTCTTTCGCAAAGAAAACCATTTCCTCTCGGAATTGAAACGATTTATTCCATAAGTTATCTTCTGGTAAACTTTGAAGGATTTTATAACATAAAAGACCGGTTCTTCTTGATTCCTCGTGAGTGTTATCTGCTATTTTTGATAGAAAAACGCCGCTAAACTACAACAATAAATGATTGTGATTAAAATCTTTGAAATCATTAAAAAAGATTAAGTTGGTAGTATTAATTGGAGCGCGTTATACATCACTTGACTAAGCCAATCACGTTATACGATTTGAAGTTCGATTTGCATTATACGTGTAAGAACCGACTTAGATACGACACTTAGATACACCAAGAAATTCTACAATAGAAAGAATAGATGAGCCTACAATTTCGGGCTAGTGTCGATTTATAGATGTTAGTATAAAATTAAAATTAATATTCATTTTTATTTTCTTTTCGCCTGGGTAATTCAATTAAACAAATTTTGCACTTAAAGGTGAAATATGTTTATTGTTACTCTACCGGTTTCGTTCCTTTCGGAGCACCCTCAGGAGTTCCTAAAGTTATAAATTAATTGTTATTACAACATTTTCTATTATAATATAATTTTCTTAAACATTTTAACTTACGTTAATTCAGTTTTTGACAATCTAAACATGCTATGTAATATTTTGTTAAAGTAATTCACTATTAAAAATGTAAATATTACCTTTTATTATATTTTAGGTTATGTTGAAGCTGTCAATGGTATATTTTCTATTTTAATGTTGGTAATCTGTCAGATGTGATTGTCGTGTATTCAATTTAAATTTTCTTGTCTTGAATAGGTTGATTTTTAACAGGTTAAAATGAGGTATTATAACACAAATATAAACAATTCTACATGAAACACACTGAAAAATAAAATAGTATAGAAAGACCAGGTATTTTTAAGGTTCGGCAGGTTTTCGTGGAGGTGTATATGGTTGTTTCAGATAGGTATATAGTGGTCTTCTTGTAGGTATAATCTGTTCGTTTAGGCATGTTACATCTGGGCAGTTGTTGAGGAATTTATTAATTTCATAGTTTTCCATTATTTCGAAATAGTAACCTTTATTGATGTGATGAAGGATTCAGGAATTTTTATCTTCGTCAAAATCATGTTTTGAATTAAATGTTAAGTGATTTCCGAAGTTGGAGTTATTTTTGTGTTTATGTTCTCTTATTATTTTTCTAAGGCTTCTGCCTGTTTTTCCAATGAACGCTGCCTTTCAAGTGTACGCTGCCGACGAATCATATCACTATAACGCACATAAACTGGCTGCCTTTAGATCACACATACATAGAGCATACAATTTAAAAATGAACACAGATAAGCTTACCACCTAAATAAATACAATCAAATAACTTCTCAACTTCCTTTACATTTTTAATAGTGAATTACTTTAACAAAATATCACATAGCATGTTTAGATTTTCAAAAACTGAATTGACGTAAGTTAAAATGTTTTAGAAAATTATATTATGATAGAAAATGTTATTAACGTTATTAAAATGTTAATTTATAACTTTAAGAACTCCTGAGGATGCTTCGAAAGGAGTGAAACCGGTTGAGTAATAATAAACACATTTCACCTTTAAGTGCAAAATTTGTTTAATTAAATGAAATTAAAAGTTTATGTCTTTTATTATGATATACAGGGTGTATCTGAATGACTGCAACAAACTTCAAGGGGTGATTCTTTAGTGAATTTTAAGGGTACTTTCATATATGAACCATGGGCGACTTCGGCTCCCCTAAGGAGCTACACCCCTCCAAAAATGGCGGAAAATTTTGGTTTAATTTTTTTTTCTCGAAAACCATAAACGCTAGGAAAATGAAATTTAGGGAATATGTTTAACCCATAATAGGGCACGTTTTGATGCTATTTGTACTTTCAACCTACCCCCGTTCTTTTTATGCCTAGATTTTTTTTATGAAGATGATAAATATATTGGAAAAATTTCAGTTAGATAGGTAAAACTATTCTAAAACTTTTTTATCCCCCTTAAGTTCTTCGAAAATTTAATAATTTCTGACAAAAAAAATAATTAAGCAAACACTAACTGTGAAGCTGTAGGGTTGTTAATCGAAAGTTGGAATGAATTTTTAATGAAAAAACCTTAGTAGGCTTTGCAATCTTTGTCAGAAATATTTTTGACGTTTAAATGTCAGTGGTTTCGTTTACTATTGTTATTATTTTATTTAAAATTTTGAGCGTAAATGCGATAGATCTTTATTCAAAAATTAATTTGAAAAACAATAATAATAATAGTAAGAAAAACATTGACATTTAAACGTCAAAAATATTTCTGATAAAGATTGGAAAGCCCACTAAGATTTTTTCATTAAAAATTCATTCCAACTTTTGATCGACAACCTTGTTGTTTAACGGACAGTGTTTGCTTTATCATTCTTTTTCTCTAAAATCTCATTTTTGGGAAAATTTTAGAGAGACAAAAAAGTTTTAGGATACTTTCATCTACCAATGTAAAATTTTTCTAATGTATTTATCATCTGCATACAAAAAATTTTAGCAAAAATGTAAAGGGGGGTTTAGTAGTTTAGAAGGGTACGATGAAAGTACAAATAGGGTCAAAACGTGCTCTATTATGAGTTAAACATATTCCCCAAATTTCATTTTCCTAGCGTTTATGGTTTTTGAGAAAAAAAAATTAAACCAAAAATTTCCGCCATTTTTGGAGGGGCGTAGCTCAACAGGGGGGCCGAAATCGCCCATGGTTCATATATGAAAGTACCCTTAAAATTCACTAAAGAATCACCCCTTGAAGTTTGTTGCAGTCATTCAGATACACCCTGTATATAGAATTTAAGTCTAACTAGTTTCGGCCCATGGCCATCTTCAGAGACTCTACAAATCGATTAACATCTCTCATCTTATCCATTTTACAAACGACAGTGGTAGCGCTAGTTAGCATAAGATATCACTATGTTGCACATCTTTATTGCACTAAAACTAGAACTAACACTAGAACTAACATAAGGCTTAGAACTGGAATCATTCGGATCTAGCGGTTTTGAGAGGCCTAGTGGTAATTTTAGTGGCAGTGGTAGGTAGCGCTAGTTAGCATAAGATATTACTATGCTGTATATTTTCATTGAACTAAAACTAGAACGAGAACTAGAAACATTCGGGTTTAGTCGTGTAAAGAACTTTCAGTTGTCAATGTCAACTTTAATTTTGTTATTATATTCGTAATCTTCATAAAATAACCTTTAAAGTGAATCCAAACTTGACGCATTTATCTCAAAAAACCAAAAAGTTCGAACTTTCAACTTTTAATTTTGACAAATTTGTCAACTTCATAAAAAATCCTTTAAAATACACCGTTGGACATAATTCACGAGCACACCTTATATAATCTGAACGCGTGAAGATAAATCCATGATATTTGAGGAGCACAAAGGTTTACTGAAGACGAGTTTATTCATCGAGTTTCGAGTTGTTCCGTCGCGACATTGTTGACTGAGCCGCTCTTCCAAGTGGAACAGTCCGTCGTTATGGAGACCGAAGTGGATGGAAAATACCGGTCGTTTTTAGTGTGGTGTGAGGAACCACATTGTTATCGTACTCTGTGCGCAATGGATGGGCGATCGCGTTANTATATTTTTGTAATCAGAAAAAAATAACGAATTTAATAAGCGAATAATCAGTGGTTGTTTCCATTTAAAAAAACGAAAATTGTGATAATATCTCAAAATCTAAAACCGAAAAAATTTTTTTGACTACGTCATCCAATTCTCTATAAAAAAGTGTCCATATAATGTCTTAGTTATAATACTCCACCTATAATAATAACGAAGATAATTGCACTTGCTGGTTTTACGATATTTCCAATTTTGGCCTCTAGGGGAAAAACAAAAGACGATAGCGCTATGAGGTTTTCGGCATTAGCAGTTCCTCGAAAAACGAGATCATGACATGTAAGCTACTTTTTTTCTAACTCTTATAGTTTCCGAGTTAGCCTATTCGGACATCGAATTTGAACCGCCCTGTACAGGGTGTGCTCGTGAATTATTTCCAACAGTGTAAGTCCAAACTCGACATATTTAACTTTAATATTAACGGAAATACAATCACTTCCGGTTTGAAACGTCAACGTCAATTTTGACATATTTGTCATCTTCATTACAAAACCTTTAAAATGAGTACAAACACAACATATTTATCTTCAATATTAATGAAGTTATGCTCAACTTCCTGTTAAGAATGTCAACGTCAATTTTGACATTTGTAATCGTCGCAGATAGCAATTTAATTTTTAAACATTAATACCAACCTTAATTTTTTATTTTTTTTATTATGTTTGTTTTTGCGACAAATATTGACATTTTATAAAAATTAAAAATATGTCAAAATGCCATTGACATTTCAAACCGGAAGTTACTTATATCTCGAGTAATATTGGAATTAAACGTATCATATTTGTACGTACTCATTTTAAAGAATTTTTCACGAAGATTACAAATGTGTCAAAATTGATGTTGACATTCTTAACCGGAAGTTGACCATAACTTTATTAATATTGAAGATAAATATGTCGTGTTTGTACTCATTTTAAAGGATCTTTAATGAAGATTACAAATATGTCAAAATTGAGGTTGACATTTTAAACCTGAAGTTAGTTATCATATAATAGAAGTTTTATAACTGAATGAATCTAGTGTTAGTCACTTTTCCGCACTTCCTTTTTATTTTTAACGTGTTTTTTGAGTCATTTCACATTGCTTAAAAAAATCGTCGATTTTTAAGCCACATGATGATTCTTGAATTTTTCCCAAGTTTCTTAATATTTCTTTTGTTAAAAAGAAGCGTTCTTAAATTTTTACCTGTAAACTTGTAATACTTCGTCCTTAATTTCATTTTACAACTTGTTTGTAAAATAGATAAGATGAGAGATGTTAATCTATTTGTAGAGTTTCTGAAGATGGCCAAGGGCCGAAACTGGTTAGACATAAATTCTATATAAAATAAAAACCAGTTTAAAAGTACAAAATCAGACTTGGATTTTTTTTTCAAAAATTTTTACGCGAATCGTCATCATTTTGTCTCTAGTTTTAGTAATTAAATTTATGCCACGACTTACAGAAACATACTGTATAATCGTAAAACGTAATGAGTGACCAAGTGGTTTCTGAGCTTGTGATAGCTGTCATCAGTGTTCTGCGATAAAAATGGACGGGCAGCAAACAATTTTCAATAGTTTGAACCGGTGTATTCTGAGAAGTCTTATATTTTTCGAGAGATCAAAACGAAAATCCCGTTTTTCTCAACATTATTCATTTGTCGCTTAGTCAAGTGATGCATAACGTGGTCCAATTGTCAAACACAAAACTGAAGTAAGGTTTTAATAAATAGAAAATAACGATTTTTATTGTTGTTTGTATTTGTTTGATTCCTTTTTATCACCGTGTGTTTAATAAAAGTGGAGAGAAATAAATGTTGTATTTTAACGATAGTATTTATTGTTATTTTTTGGTTTCTACCGGTTTCGGCATGACGCCATCCTCAGGAAACCACGTTATATGATTTCTTTTCTATTACTAAACATAACAATCGGTTTCTCGCTTCTTTTCAAGTTAGATGTAATTGTTTAACGTTCAAATCACTAAAATTAATCTTTTATATAAACCCACGCTGTTTTTAGTGTTTGTGGGCAATTTTAGGCACGAAAAAACATTTTTGCGCCTAAAAGCGGTTTCCTTTGAGGCATTCCAACTGTTGATTACTTGTTTTAGGTGGCTTTTTTGTAGTCTACAACCGGTTGGGGTCCAATGAAGGGCGTTTTCGCTGCCTCTTTGGCCAGCTTGTCCGCCTTCTCATTGCCCTCAATCTCTCTGTGCCCTAGAATCTACCATAGAGTAACATCATTGCCCCTAGCGAGTTCTCTCAGGTTGCTGGTAACTCTGATCAGTGCGGAGTCACACATGTAGGCCTGAATTGCCTTTAGGGCAGTCCGACTGTCTGTGAAAATGTTTATGGATGCACCTTCCTGTCCCTTTTGTAGTTTCAGAGCAGTATAGAACATTATAGTAAGAACTTTTGTTTGAAAAATGGCTATGTCCGAGCTGAGGGGCAATTTAATGCGGCTATTTGGTCTACTAATGCCCATGCCTACTCCGGATGCAACTGTCTTTGAAGCATAGGTGTACTACGCAAGAGCTCCTCTTTTAAGTTGAGGCTCACCCTTCGTCCAATCATCCCTGCTTCTAAATATAACCTTATACGACTGGCCCAAGTTATATTCTGTCGGTATTTTATCCAATCAAAGTCTGTTTTAATTTTTTCTGTTTAATCAAGTGATTTACACGTGGGGCCTTAAGGATGTCAAGGTGTTCTCTGAAGTTACCCTACATCAGCTTGAGTGAAGAGCATGTTTTCAGTGATAAGGCACTTAAAGCTGCCTCCTTTTGTATATACAGGATGGTCCATTTAACGTGAGACAAGCGATTATCTCGAAAACGGTTCATTTTATTTAAAAATGAACCAAATGAAAGTTGTTCTGTGCGAAGGGGGAACCATATGACAATAACATTTTTTGACCTTGACCTTATTCTCAAGGTCATATGAAGGTCGCGACCTACCTTTTTAAATGGCACAATATGTTTTTGATTGCAAAATCTGAATCTGTGGATAAAAGTAATAGTTATTTATTGTGTAAGTGTTTTAGACAGCATTTTATTCACGCAAGAATGTTTAATTTTCTTAAGTGAATAAAATGCATCTAAAACACGCATGTAATACAACCTTTTATCCACAATCACATTCATTTAGAATCAGAATTGCCAAAATTTCATCTGATGTTATCAAAAAATGATTTGACATTTCACTCTGACAGCGGCTGTCATCTCAAAAATCATTGCAATTAACTAAAAAACATTGCGAAGTGTTGAATTGTTGCTATTTATTTTCGATTGTTTATCGACTCCATTTGTAACATATTTGTAAAAGTGTGAAAGTTGTAAAGGTTGTAAAGGTAAGGTTGGTGAAAAATGGAAGAAAGTGATTATGTTATATAAGATAATTCTTGAGAAAGCTGAAGAAGCAACTGTCCAATATTATATATTGCCTACAAAGTCCAGAGAACATTACGAAAAAGTATTTTCCCAGTTTAATGAATGGAAAGAAAAACGGGGGGTAATAACAATAAATGAGGAAATCTTGCTATCGTATTTCTTAAATTTGAAGAACAGGTATGCAATTTCATCCATGTGGACGAAGTATTCGATGCTGAAAGCCGCTATGAAGGTCTAAAAACATAGACATAGGAAAATATAGTAAGCTCATGGCCTATTTGAAGAATCAGTCAAGAGGATACAAGACGAAGAAATCTGCAGTATTGGAAAGAACACACGTCGAAGAGTTTTTGACAAGGGCTTGCGATAAAGAATATTTGATGATCAGGTAATCTCTCTTAAACTTTTGGATATTATATATAATAAATTTTGAAATATATTAGGTTGCACTAATAATGGGAGTGTCTGGTGCTTGTCGATGCTAATCACAAATGTACTTCACAACCTGTTAGAATTAACACTTTGTAGAAAGTTCCTTCAACAGTTGCTTCGTTTTTGAATCTGGAAAATGCAAAAGCTTATAGCGGCCATTGTATGAGGGGCACTTCAACAACTTTTCTGGCCAATAAAGGTACCGACCTTACAATAATTACACGACATGGTGGGTGGAGGAGCTCTGGCATAGCAGAAACTTATATCGAGGATTCTATATCGGCGGTTTAAGATGCAACTGGCTTAACTCCAAAATCGAAAATTATTCACGAAATACAAAAAAAACTCGGAAAGTACAAGTATACACGTGATCAAATTAAAATGTCATTTTGAGATAAAAGTGGAGTTAGGTCGTTTGCATCTTAAGCCGACGATATGTAATAAACTTGATATGGCAAGAAAAATCCAAGGTTCTACTGGTACTAGTCGTTTCTTATTAGAGGAAACGTCCATTGTTTCTACAGATTTTTCAAAAACTTCGACAGGCACAATGCGTTCTGGAAGCGATGACAATTACAAGCTATTAATATAAATGTTAAATGTTAATATAAATAATAAATAGGATGTGATTGATTTAAGATTGCATTTTTCATTATTCCACTAGTGGAATAATAGTATATTATTCAACAAGCGTATAATGGCGGCTGTTACCCACGCAGATGAAGTATAATATTGTAATCTGAGTGGGTAATATCCATTATACGCAAGTTGAATACTATACTTTATCTACAACTATTCCATTTTGAAAAAAAAAATCAAAAAAGGAACAAAAATAAACTTGATAGACATTTCAGACATAACCTCAATATAAGAAAGCTGTCACTTCTGCAAATATTTTATTTGTCCACGACTACCTTATAATATATACCTTATGAATGAGTTTTCTAAAACAAAAGGGTAGTCATTTTTCACGGAGTGAATAATAATCATTATTCACGAGTAGCCATCTTGACCAGACTAATAATAATTATTTGAAACGTCAAAATTTCAAAAAACGTCAATTTAATTCAACTTTTTAGGACTTTCTAAAGGTTTGACATTAAAAAAACCTAAACAAATTCTTTTTTCTTCAAACGTCATTAAATGACAACTTTGTGGTCGTGTTTACTCGCGGTAGAAGTAAGTCATTGTTGCATAACGACGGTTGGTAAGATCAACATAGCAAAAAAGTACTTCAGCGTTATGGCGCTAAAGTAAATTTCACTTTAGCGCCATAGCGCTGAAGCACATGTCACTTTAGCGCCGTATTGGAAAATAAGTTAATTGTCATTTTATTAAATTTATTAAAATTTATATTGCAATTATTTGCAACGTTTGAAGAAAAAATACTATGTTTTATTCGGAAGAGAAGCAGATTCGTTTGTGGCTGGTCCGTCATTGCCGGACTCACTTCGTTCGTCCGGCAAACTGTCGGACACGCCACAATTTTAACGGCTCATCTATCATTAGCGACTCACTGCGTTCGTCGCTAAGCGACAGACCACGCCATAAAAAGCACTGCTTCTCTTCCATATAAAACAATATACTATTTTTCGTATGATTTAAGCATAAATTAATTAATTTTCATAAAGAAAACGACGTTATAAAATTGACATATAATTTTGACAAATTGTTGTGAAGTTGGTTACAGTTAGTAACATTGAATTTGTATCACAGTGACGTTTAACATCTATTCAAAAATTTATTTAAAAAATTAATTTATGGAATCAATTTCAATAGTCGTGGACAAAGTATAGTATTCTACTCGCATATAATGAGCTATTATTCACTCAGGTTAATTATGCCACTCGCTACGCTCGTGACATAAACTTAACCTTCGTGAATAATAGCCCTCATTATATGCTCATATAATAATATACTACTTTTGATTAGTAGGCCGTGTCAGAACTGTGGAATAATGGCTTCATTATTCAACACTTTATCAGTCATGAGTAATGTGTGTCATTACCCGTCAAAAATCAAATGTATAACGAATAGATAATTCAATAGTTGTAGATAAAGTAACTTTATTCCACTAGTGGATAAAGTGGTACTTTATATGGTTCATAAGTGTGAATAAAACTTCAATTATAAGGTGATTGTGGATAAAATAATTTAAAAAAAAGAAAAAAATTACCGTGTGTTACATTAACCGACCAAGGTCGTTGATGTTCTACTTCACGCAACCATCTCGGATTTTCAACGCTCCAATAGTACATGTTACGTCTATTGACTTGTCCTTTATTTGTGAAAGTAGACTCATCGGAGAATAGCACGTTACCAAAGACGTTGACGTCCAACCGCCTTCGTACTTGTGCCCATTGACAAAATATTAATCGATTTTCAAAATCACCTCCATAAAGCTGTTGATGCAATGAAATGTGGTATGGATGATACTTGTTGCGCTGTAATATTCTTAAAAAGCTGGTCTTGGATATTGCGGCGTCAATTGCAAGTCGTTGAGTGCTAACTTGAGAATTTACCTCAACGCTAGCTAATACCGCAATTTCTTTTTCTTCCGTAGTTACAGTTGCTTGCCGAGTTCTTTTTCTTGATTCCACATTTCCAGTGTTAGTGAAATCATTCACAACTCTGTAAAATGTACTTCTCGAAAGCGTATTTCAATCAGAAAAACGTTCTCAATACAAAGCTATACTATCAGCAACTTTTCTGCCACGTTCTCCATAACTAAAAATCATTTCGACTTTTTCTGCCACACTTAGAGTATCCATGATTTAATGACTTACAAGGGAAGTATCAGAACTGTCCCTCACCGATTTTGTTCAAGTTTGGTACAGCGATAGCATAGCCAAAAATAAGGTTTACGTATTTTTTTATACGTGCTAATAAAGCCCCTGGCGCAAGTTATAAGGGTTGCAAATCGGGGCGAAATATATATATTCGCTTATAGGCTGAAAACGAAAACAGCTATCGAAATGTGGTAAATGTAAACTGATATTCATTTTCAAAGAGCTTTCCATTGATATATCACACATATATTTGAGGGCTTCAGGGGGTAAACTACCCCTAGATTATTGGAATATTTTAAAAACTACCCTGTCGATTTTGGCGATATTATGTATCCTTATAGCACGTTTAAAAATATTAATGACGTGTTTTTTCTTATTTCCCTCTGACCATCCCCTGCAAAGTTACGGGGTATGATAGATAACCCCTTTCCTTAAGAATAATGTGATAAACTGTTACACTTTTGAACAATATTTTGAAGAAAACCATTAATTAGGTGTAAATTAAGATTTACGCAGTAAAATAAACCCTATACGACATTAAGGGGTGGCTTGGGTTAACTACCCTAACCACCCCATAAATATTTTTTTTGCGAAAATTGTTTGTCGATTTTGATGCAATTTACCACGATGATTTTTTTATAGGTTAGGTAGTACTATTGTAAGAACTTATAAGGGTTAGAAGTTTGGGGTTGAAAATATGTTTTCGCTAATAACTTTCATACTCCTACAGAAAAGCTTTTTTATCCTTACTCTATTTAAATAACACAAAAGTTAGGGTAATTATATAAATATTTATTAATATTGAGTTAAAAAGTAACTGACGTGTACAAATATTAGCTACAGATTTTGTCAAAAAAGCAAAAGAACAAATCCAAATATACGGACCTGAGAATACCTATAACTGATCAGAGTGGTTTTAATTTGTAATTCCATTCAGGAAGAACCTTAACCGATTTAGGGGTTAAAACCGTGGAAAGTGTGGTCCAGTCGGTGTCATCGACAACACATAGCTACACAATTCAACCGATCATATCTGCAAATGGAAAGCTACTTTCTCCTCTTTTCATTGTTTTAAAAGAATCCTCTGGTACGTTTGGATTGAGGGTAATAAATGCAATGTTCAAAGCAGATAACATATTCGTTTTGGCATCAAAGTCTGGTAAACTGACTTCTGCTCATATGAAAAATTGGCTACAAAATGTTTATTTCCCAAACACCGGACCTAAATCATTACTATTACTGGATTCTTGGAGTGGTCACTGCTCTGAAATTATTAGTGAAGTAACTCCATCGGATGTTAAGTTTAAATATTTGTCTATACCTACAGGGACAACAGGTCAAATTCAACCCCTGGATGTATTTGGTTTTAGAATATGGAAAAATTTCATTAGAAGATTTTCTGATCAAGCTATTCTCTACCAGTACGATGTCAATTTGCATCAGCGAGATAATATTTTAAAATTGCAATCCTTAACGCTAAAACTAGTTGTCTTTCCCACGATTTATTAATGTTTCTAAATACGCCTGATTTACATCTAGATATATAGAGGAGAGACCAGAACAGTTTGAAAATCCCGTGGAGGTTTGCTTTTCCAATAAAAAATCTACGTGCGATATCTGTGGAGATATAGCTGTTATAACTTGTGCATGGTGTAAACAATCTTTGTGTTTAAAACATTTTTTCCATGATTTTCATTATTGCCAACATATATTGAATAAAAAAAGTAAAAAGAAATTAAATTAATAATGTAGAATACAATTTGTGATAGTCAACCATTCTTTTTAACTCATTATTAATAAATATTTATATAATTATCCTAACTTTTGTGTTATTTAAATAGAATAAGGATAAAGAACATTTTTCTGTAGGAGTATGAAAGTTATTAGCGAAAATATATTTTCTACCCCAAATTTCTAACCCTTGTAAGTTCTTACAATAGTACTACCTTACGTATAGAAAAAACATCATGGGAAATTGCACCAAAATCGACAAACAATTTTCGCAACAAAAAATAATTTTTGGGGAGGTTAGGGTTGTTAACCCCAGCCGCCCTTTAATGTCGTATAGGGTTTATTTTACTGCGTAAATCTTAATTTACAACAAATTTATGGTTTTCTTCAAAATATCGTTCAAAAGTGTTACAGTTTATCACATTATTTTTAAGCAAAGGGGTTATGTATCATACCCCGTAATTTTGCAGGGGATGGTCAAAGGCAAATAAGAAAAAACACGTCATTAATATTTTTAAACGTATTATAAGGACACATAATATCGCCAAAATCGACAGGGTAGTTTTTAAAATATTCCAAAAATCTAGGGGTAGTTTACCACCTGAAGCCCTCAGATATATGTGTGATATATCAATTGAAAGCTCTTTAAAAATGAATATTAGTTTACATTTACCACACTTCGATAGCTATTTTCGTTTTCAGCCTATAAGCGAATATATATATTTCGCCCCGATTTCCAACCCTTATAACTCGCCCCAGGGGCTTTATTAGCACGTATAAAAAAATACGTAAACCTTATTTTTGGCCATACTATCCCTGTACCAAATTTCAACAAAATCGGTGAGGGACAGTTCTGATACTTCCCTTGTTAGTTTAAACACTTTGCCTTAATGTAAAACGATGGAATAAATTCAGAATTTGTTACCAAGCAGTTTTTATGCAAATTTAGTTTTACCTGTTACATTTTAAAACTCTTGTTTTTTATGCGTTATTCTATTATCAAATTGACAAAGGCGGAGAAATGTCAGAACCTTTTAGACCTCTTTCCAAAAGTATTTCCGACGAGCCAGGTCACCCGACGTACCTCTTCTGGATATTTTTTGTTGAGCATTCTTAAACAGTATTCTAAGAATTAGAAGTAAAGACAATGTATAGAAGCGGGTAGGAAAATGTTTAAAAATTCATAAATCTTATTTGTTCTTGCTAGATTATAAACGTTAGTTAATTGTTTTTGAAGAAGTTTCAATTTTTTCAAGACGGTAAAATTTTTTTATTTTTTTTTTAATTACTTTACTTTTATCCATAGATTCAGACTTTACAATAAAATATATAGGGCGCCATTTAAAAAAATTGGTCGTGACCTTCATATAACCTTGAAAATAAGGTCAAGGTCAAAAAATGTTATCGTCATATGAATTCCCCCTTCGCACAGAACAACTTTCATTTGATTCATTTTTATGTAAAATGAACTGTTTTCGAGATAATCGCTTATCTCACGTTAAATGAACCAACCTGTATAAATGAAGTGGTGTAAGATCCAATAGGGCTTCAAGAACAACCATCGCATAAGGTCTCATTGTACCCATTATATTAAGACATGGTAACTGCTGGATTTGTGCCAGCTGTTGTGGTGCTGTCTTATGATTTGTTTTTGGCCACCAAACCAGTGAGACATAGGCGACCATGAGCCTCATTATTGCTACGTAGGCCCAATAAGCCATTCGTGGTTTAAGACTCCAGTTCCTTCCGAGGAGCCTGCGGCAGATCTGGTTAGCCATCATCGCCTTTTTCCTCACCTTGTCTTTGTGGGAGTTCCAGTTTAATTTACTGTCTAATATTACCCCTAGGTATTTAACTTCTGCTTTGAGGCTCAATTGTAGCTTCCTTCTCCTAGTGAAATAGTCCCTATTNTTTTTAACTCATTATTAATAAATATTTATATAATTATCCTAACTTTTGTGTTATTTAAATAGAATAAGGATAAAAAACATTTTTCTGCAGGAGTATGAAAGTTATTAGCGAAAATATATTTTCTACCCCAAACTTCTAACTCTTGTAAGTTTTTACAATAGTACTACCTAACGTATAAAAAAAACATCATGGGAAATTGCACCAAAATGACAAACAATTTTCGCAACAAAAAATAATTTTTGGGGAGGTTAGGGTTGTTAACCCCAGCCACCCCTTAATGTCGTATAGGGTTTATTTTACTGCGTAAATCTTAATTTACAACTAATTTATGGTTTTCTTCAAAATATCGTTCAAAAGTGTTACAGTTTATCACATTATTTTTAAGCAAAGGGGTTATGTATCATACCCCGTAATTTTGCAGGGGATGGTCAGAGGCAAATAAGAAAAAACACGTCATTAATATTTTTAAACGTATTATAAGGACACATAATATCGCCAAAATCGACAGGGTAGTTTTTAAAACATTCCAAAAATCTAGGGGTAGTTTACCACCTGAAGCCCTCAGATATAATTGATTTACATATTTCTACAACTAAACATCATTATGTGAGACAAAATTGGCCAAGTCATAGTTGTTATGAGCCAGGAAAACAAAACATTTCCATTTGCAGAACCTTGTAAATCCACAAGACATACTCCTGCCACCTATTCACATAAAACTTGGCTTTAATAAGAATTTCGCCAAAGCGCTAAATCGTGAAGATCCGGCTTTTTAGTACTTAATCAACTTGTTTCCCAAATTGTCATACGCAACAATCAAAGAAGGAATATTTGTCGGACCTGATATTCGAAAGTTAATGACCATTTCAAAGCGTTGTTCACAGCTTTCTTGGTAAACGTAAATTCTCGGATTTTAAAGAAATAATTCGCAATTTGTTGCAAAATTACGGCAAAATTGGAGCTAGAATGTCTCGTAAGCTTCATTTCCAGAATTCTCATCTTGATTTTTTCTTAAAAACTTAGACAATACGAGCTACGAGCAAGGACAGCAGTTACAGCAAGACATGTCGAAAATTGATCCAGTGATAATGGCATGAGCGACTACTGTTAGATTCTAATACGTGAAATGTATCCTAAAAAAATACAAACGACTCAATTCAACCTCTGTTCTTAAATGTATGTATTTTTTAACATGCATTTTTTCATTTGAGTAGGAGATACTTAAAGAGGATGAGCAAGGGAAGAGAGGAAGTCAGCAGAGATATACAAATGACTGTATGGAGAGCCTACTTCATGGGATTGTTGGGAGGGGTGGAAGAAAGACGACTGGGAGAGGGAGAGCGAGGGGTGCAAGGAGGAGAAGAGATAACACTGGAAGAAATGGAGGCAGTGTTGAGGGGACTAAAGAGGGGAAGGGCGCCAGGAGAAGATGAGATCCAGAATGAGGCATGGTTGGAGGCGACGGAGACAGTGAAGAAGAAGCTATGGAAGGTAATAAACGACGTATGGATGGGGGAGAGGTTTCCGGACAGGTGGAGGATGGGGATAATATGTCCACTGTATAAAAAGGGGAGTAAAAGGGTGGTGAGCAATTATAGAGGGATCACCCTGTTGGGCACAACTTTCAAAATTTATGCAAATATACTGCTGGGGAGGTTGGAAGAAGAAATTGAGAGTGGGGAATTGTTGCTGGATGGGCAGATGGGATTCAGGAAGGGAAGAGGGGCAATTGACAATATATACATTCTAAAACACCTGGTTGATAGGGAGTTGAACAAGAAGGGGGGAAAGCTGTATGGATTGTTTATTGACCTGAAGGCTGCATTCGATAACGTGGATAGAGAGAAGTTGTGGGAGGAAATGAGGACGATTTGGTGGTCGTGGCTAGAAAGGCGGTGGAGATGAAGGAGATGACGAGGTCCTTGAAAAGATATTTCAAGGCGAAGGGGTTGGAGGTACACGTCGAGAAAACAAAGATAATGAGGTCTGCAAAGGGGGGAGAAGGAAGAAGGAGGAATAAAGGTGGCAGGGAAGAGAGATAGAGCAAGTGAGCGGGTGTAGTGAGCTAAGGGAGGAGGCAATGGACAGGAAGCAGATTTTGGGAGAGGGGAGCGAGGGCAAAAGATGGATGAGGGAGGTGATGGGAGCGGGAGGCGAAGGTGTGGAAAGGGGGAAGGAGGGTAGAGGATCTGGAGGTATATATACAGGGTGAATAAAAAGTATGGAACATCTGAAATATCTTCAAAACGAGTTTCTTTTTGAAAGAATACTTTCAGGTGTCAAAGACTATAATAAATTTGTCGTCTTTTCCTATGTCTAAATTTTTTTTACAGTGGCGTACATTTTCGGGGTCAAAGGGGGCAACATTTTTTTAAATGGCCACCCCAATTTTTTATGCGATAATGTGAAAGAATACATTTTTTGAATATCTTAGAGTAAATTTTGCATTACGTTACATAAGAAAAGTTTTGCGAAAAAGATTTTTTTTTCTTAAATTTCTAGTAGGCNGGTCAAAGGGGGCAACATTTTTTTAAATGGCCACCCCAATTTTTTATGCGATAATGTGAAAGAATACATTTTTTGAATATCTTAGAGTAAATTTTGCATTACGTTACATAAGAAAAGTTTTGCGAAAAAGATTTTTTTTTCTTAAATTTCTAGTAGGCGTTGCAATTCCCATTTTTCATTCCATAGCATGTAAGGCCACTTGATTTTAAGAGTAAGCTTTGTATTACGTTGCTAAGTAATAATTGTATGAAAAGAAATACATTTAAAGCAGAAAAATTGATTTTATTTACATGCAAAAGAAATCAGAAAATGTCAATGAATAAGATGCTCAAACTGTTCTCCATTTACTATTCGACAGTGTCCTAACCTAAAAATAAACTCATCTTGCACTCTATCAATTATGTCCGGTTTTGCCATTTTTGTGGAAAAATATCATCCAAATACGTTCGAACGGGAAGGGCATAATGAGGTGGTGCGCCCTCCTGCTGAAACCATAGTTCTTCCTGTAAAAATTGCAAATATCTAGCGGCTGTCAGATTTTCATTAAAAAAAAATGGTCCCAATATTCCGTTTCTCACTATACCAGCCCAAACATTAACTTTTGTTGGAAACAGTGTATGAGTCTCCTGCATCCACCTGGAATTCTCTAAGGCCCAATATTTGCAATTTTGTTTCACTTAAAGAAAATGTAGCTTCGTCCGAAAAAACAATATTTTTCGCAAAGATTGGGTTATTATTACACAGAATTTGCATTTGTTCGCAAAATTGCAGTCGATAGTCAAAATCA
>NW_019281562.1:2869-17039 GCF_000648695.1 Onthophagus taurus | reverse complement strand
ACACGATCAAGAGTTTGTTTTGCTTTATCACCTATCATTACTTCTGCCATTATTTTGGCAGCCGGCTTGATTAAAGTTTCGCCAATCGTCTCCGCAGCACCACAATTCGCAATTAAAAGCGAGACGCGATACGAAGTTTTTAGGATTTTTTGATTGTCATCTCCTGTTAAACCTCTCATTACTTTTTGAGATTGATTTAAAGTGATTTAAATCTTTGAGTTTATATTCAAAAAATTCGATTGGTTTATCTTTGTATTCAAAGTGCTTTCGTCAAAATGTCGCTTTAAGTTCGATGGTTTCATACTTTCATTGGTAAGGTTTTCAAAATAAATTACGCAAAGTGGAATGGGTTCCTTTCCATCACCACTCCACGAGAAGCCCAATTTAAGGTATTATTTGTCGTATTTTCGAGTCTTCCTTGCTTTTTGTTAACCGGTTTTGAAAAAGTTTCGTCTTCGATAATTTCATGAGTTGCTGTTCGTTCAATTTCGTTTACTTTGCATTTAGAACATCCGGGTTGCAACCAGCGATCCATAATCTTCATTATTAGATATACACATTATATTTTATAAAAATAAATAAAAAACAATAAAACTTACTAAAGAAAGCACCTAAAAAGTAATACAATTAGAAAAATCGCACCGAAAGCTAAAAGGAGACACACGCGATATCAGTTCAATAGCGACTGAAGATTTTTACTTGAATGCCCGGGGAATCACGCCGCCAAAAAGTAACATATATACAGGAATAACAAATTTTGAATTTTTTTTAATGTTTAATCAAAAAATAGTTAAAAGTTTGCTGCACCAGTACAATCCCCCATCAAACTGTTCCTGTACCCCTGGTGGTACGCGTACCACAGTTTGGGAAACACTGCTCTAGAATAACACACCCTACACTCCTCTACCTATTCCCCATAAACCCTCCACGCTTCCTCCCATTCCTCTCAATCTTTTTCACAGACACATCCGAGATGAGTCATCCAGTGCTGTTCTGACTGTTTGACTCTCCTAAACCATTCATTCATTTTTATCATGGACTTGTGGGAAATATTACGTTGGCCAAAGTGGACGTTACATCGAGTGCCACATCAAGGAGCATGAGAGGGATGTACGACTGCATTTGCAGAGCATTGCCACAAAAAGGGATACACGCATATGAAAAGTGCTGGTAATTTCGACAAAGCCTTCTCCACCAACAAAAAGGTTGCAACATGGGATCTGAAGCGTTAACCACTTTCTTCAGAAGACGCACGGCTTAACGCGAAAGATTCTAGTTCTAGGTTTACTATTAGTTCTAGTTTATATCAATACAATTATCAAATTTAATTATGTAATTTTTATTCATACCGCAGTAGTAAATCGTTGTCCAATTGTATGTATTAGAAACAAAACTAAAAAGTTAGTTAAGGCCATCGATAGACTTAATAAATTTTGTCTCTAAAATTACATCAATTATTAATATGCGATAATAATTTAATAGAACATTCTTACCAGAACGAAGTCAGTAGTCGACATTGTTAAAGAAATTAGAATCAAAAATTTTGTAGGTACAAGAAACTCAATAAAAAATTTTTTAACCACTTGAAACTTCCTAAAAGTCCAAAATTTTTTATAAAATATCTAAACAAACAAACATTTTCAATACCTGAATATATCTTCATGGGACAAGACGATATATTGTAAAATTTTAAAATTTCTTTTCTTATTTCTGTCCAAATTTATATCAGCAATAATATTCTTAAGATTTGTTATACGTACAACCAACAATTCCATCGAATACCAATACGACAACAATATATGTAGTAACACATTCATGACAAATTCCATAGACCATATTTGAAATAATACAATTAATATTATTTGCCACCACTTTAAATTAAATGGTACGTAATATTCAAACACTAAGCAGTGTGCAGTATTTTTGAACTTTGAACAATTATGCACTGAAATGGCATAGTATGACATAAAACGGATTAAGAAAAATGGTAGATAACGAAATATTTTTAATATAATTTTCATATTTCTTTCAACAAATATAGGTCTTTGCGGAAAAACGAATTGTTTAAAATCGCTCAATAGGGTAATCATTTCAAATAACTCTAGACGATACCGCACTATCTGAATGTTTAAACAAATAAGTAATAATCCCATTGAAGTAAATTCCATAGTACATATACATTTTTCAAAATTTGTTTTATAATCTGAAATCATAAAATAGAAATGATTAAGATGTCTGCTTCTTATCAATATATTTAAATAAAACGTACTTAAAATATCTGTTATTAGTGGATAAATTAACCAAATTACATTCACCATCAGCAAAATAATAGGTTTGGTTCCTCGAAATCCATCTGCGGTTGGCCAACACTGATAATTACGAAAACTTTTTTCAAGAATGTAAAACCCGAGTGTTTTCGACATTTTAAATGCTGCTGAACTATATTAACTGAATCGAACGAAGAAGCTCGTGCACATCATTAAGAAAACATATTTAAAAATTACATTATGGTAATTGATCTTGAATCAATAATGGTATTTTTATTATTTTTAAATATTCTAATACCAAGGACATAATTTATTACAGCTTCGCATATGTGACTTTTCTTTCCACATGCATAACAAACGGTTCCGATTTTCCGTCCTGTATTCCCGTTTTTGTTACCGATTTATTGCCAGGTAAAGACATTCGAAGGAAATATGTAAGATGACGCGGTCAAGCGGAAAGAAAAGAGAATTAATTACTACGAGAAGGAAAGATCGAAGCGCAGACAGAGATAAGAAGAATAATATAGAAAAGAGATCAGCGTAAAAAAAAGTTGAGGCAAGAAGAGAATTTGCTATAAGTCCGGCTAATTTTCACCACTTCGTATTTGATCGATATTTATGCATATGAGAGCAGAAGAGCATAGTAGAAAATCCAAATGCATGCCGGCGTACTGTTGGTGGCTAGAGATCTCGTGATGATGTCTACTTCGGTCGGCAGTCTGGGACCAACAGTTACTACTCAACATCATTACATTATTATTATTATTATTGCTGCCGGGCTGAGGAGAGCAGCTCCTCTCGTTACCGCGACCTATAAGATCTATTGTAACTTTAGCCCTCCAAAGGTTTAGGGCAAATGTAGGTCCTTAATGAAACTTAGTATTGTGCTGAGATCTTGAACCTTTATGTCGGTAGGTAACAGGGGAGTTTTACCGAAGATGTTGTGTCTTAGACGGCCTCTGTCGACGCAATTGCACAGTATATGTTCAGCAGTTTCTGACTCGTCGTTGCATAGTCGACAAGTTTGATCCTCAGCTTGTCTAATGTGGAAGAGGTGGTATTTTAGGTGTGCATGGCCGGTCAGGTAACCTGAGAGCGTTCTTAGATCCCCTTTGCTGAGGCATAAAACCTCTTTGGTTTTGTTTTGCGACGGAGTTATCATACTCTTCGCTTGTCTGTGACCTGGAAGTTCTTTCCAGCGTAAGGCTATCTTTGAAACCTCCCAGTTGTTGATTATTTGTTTTAGGTGGCTTTTTTGTAGTCCAGAACCAGGTTGGGGTCCAATGAAGGGCGTGTTTGCTGCCTCTTTGGCCAGCTTGTCGGCCTTCTCATTGCCCTCAATGTTGCTGTGACTTGGAACCCACCATAGGGTAACATCATTGCCCCTAGCGAGTTCTCTCAGGTTGTTGGTACACTCTCTGATCAGTGCGGAGTCACACGTGTAGGCCTGAATTGCCTTTAAGGCGGCCTGACTGTCAGTGAAAATGTTTATGGATGCACCGTTTTGTCCCTTCTTTAAGTTTAAAGCGGTGCAGAAGTTTATAGCAAGAACTTCTGCTTTGAAAATTGTTAAGTCCGAGCTGAGGGGCAATTTGATGTGGCTATTTGATCCACCGATGCCCATGCCTACTCCAGATGAAGCAATCCCTGCTTCTAAAATAAGCAGGAATTGCTTCTAAATATGACCTTATACGGTTGGTTGAAATTGTATTCCGTCGGTATGAGGTCCGTTTTAATTTCAATCAGGTGATTTAGACATGGGTCCTTGAGGATCTCGAGGTGTCCTCTAAGGTTACCCTGCATCAACTTGAGTGAACAAACTGTTTTCAGTGATAAGGCACTTAAGGCTGCCTCCTTTTGTAAATATAAATGGACCGGTGTGAGACCGAGTAGGGCTTCCAAAGCAGCCGTCGGACAGGATCTCATTGCACCCGTTATGTTAAGACATGCTAACCGCTGGATTTGTGCCAGCTGTTGTTGTGCTGTCTTATGTTTGGCTTTTGGCCACCAAACCAATGAGGCGTAGGCGACCATGGGTCTAATTATTGCTACGTAGGCCCAATGAGCCATTCGTGGTTTGAGACCCCAGTTCCTTCCTAGGTGCCTGCGGTAGATCCTCACCTTATCTAAGTGTGAGTTCCAGTTTAGTTTACTGTCAAGTATTACCCCTAGGTATTTAGTTTCTGTTTTGAAGTTAATAGTTCTGCTTTCAATGGAGGGTGCTTTTATTTGTAGCTTCCTTCTCCGAGTGAAAGGGACTATCTCAATTTTATTGGGATTGATGCTGAGCCCATTGCTTCTACACCAAGTACTGGTGAGTAGTAGGGCTTTCTGCATTAGTTGAGTTATGATTGAATCATATTTACCTCGGATTGTGATTACCAGGTCATCAGCATACCCTTGTATCTTAAATCCGTTTTTAGTTAGGGTGTTCATCAAGTCATCAACTACCAGGCACCATAATAGAGGTGATAGCACTCCCCCTTGGGGACATCCTCTTAACGCCTTTATAGTCAACGACTCGCCTCCCAGACTGGCTGTGATCTGCCGACTTTTCAACATGACTATACACCACTTGATTGTCGACGGATGTATGTCTTTTACGTTTAGAGCCTTTGTAATAATTCGGAAATTATTTAATGGTTTTGGGAATAAACCATACGAATTGTATATTCCTGGCGTGCAACCATTTTTTTCTAAAAACCAAAAATCAAGTCTCGCGTTTACGTCCGACGTCCGGGATGGTGACCAGACGTCGAAATAAATTTTGAGAAAGATTAATGTACAAGCAAATTTATGGGGAAACGTAGATAACGAAAAAGTCGTTAAAAATACAATAGACGCTAGAAAACGTAAAGGTTTGATGGCTCCCACAGTTTTGGATTTACGTGATGATTTTTGGGATTAGCTAGTGGCGGATGTTGTCTTCTGGCCCCGTGGTCAAAAATTGTTCCCTTCCCCAAATTCCCTCATTGGCTCAGAAAATTATTGTAAAACATCCGCCCCGTATTTTTGATTGGCCCAGGTGTCGGGGACATCCAGGCGATAGGAACGCCTCAAGAAGGTTTTTGCATCCCTCCAACACCCGAGGTTACTTAAGAGCTTGTAAGACCTTTTTCAAGACAATCATAATCATAATCAGAATAATAATAACAATCACAAGAGATTTTTGAGTCGAAACGTCGTCAGCGCTCCGTTAGATAGCAACTTAGAATTCGCTTTAACGCCAATTCTAAGTGTCGTCGTATATCGAGAACTGTGACTTAGTTTCATTTGCGAACATTCTTTGTACTTCGGGCATCCGTGTCGGTAATTGTGTTTCCACTGAGGATTTGGTGCGAGAGTGGTGTTGGAACCTTCCCGGTTAACTTCCGAGAAGCCACCAAAAAGGATCCAGGGTTGCGATCCATCGGCGCACCACCAAATCGGAATACAAGTCCTGAGTAAGTCTGTTTGCCAGTTTCCGTTATCACCTATCTGTCAACGAGTATTAGCTGTCGAGGTTAGATTCAGGAATATCTCTTTTTTTTTAAGTAATGTCGGGTCATAAATAAGCATAGGTAGATTTTAAGGTTCATTTTTTTGTTCATTGTCTATTTTTACTTGTTATTTTGTTAATATAGTTTAAGTGTGGTTAGAACACTTGTATTTTGATTTTCCCCTTTTCCTGACAGAGCCTTAGTGCAAGAACCCACGGTTCTGAAATAGTGACCGCGCGCTTGTCATTAGTTTTGAATGATTTGCTAAGATCAATTAGGGGTCTTTCAGACTAAGAATTAGGAAGCGCGAAATACTGTTTCTGGTGGCAGCGGTATTACCAAAGGTCGAGACCGTTCAGAGGCGGCCTCACCACACCTTCTCTATGGATTCATATGAGGTGTTATCAAACGCACCTTCTATGTCTATGAAAGCACATAGGGCTATCTCTTTGGTTGCAAGTGCCTCCTCTAAAGTGCTAGTCAAAGCATGAAGACCGGTAATTGTTGATTTTGCTTTCTGGTAAGCATGTTGGCTAGGGTGGAGTGGATTTGTGACAAGCACTCCATTCCTTAGGTATTGATCGATTACATTTTACATCCCTTTGAGGAGAAATGAAGTTAGGCTAATTGGTCCTTATGCCTTGGGGTCCGCGTTTGAACGCCTACTACCTTTAGGTATGAAGACTACCTTTACTTTCCTCCATTGAGTGGGTATATAGCTAAAGCTGTATATACTTCGACAAAGGTTTCGTTTTCTGGAGAATCAAGTATATTTGTATACTTGCTTTGAGAATATGTCGTTTTTCTTTACTCAACAAAATGATCTTCTTGTGGATATATAAGAATATGATAAGCTTGAGCCAAGAGTAATAATCTTCGTTCAAGAATATATTTCTCTCAGTGTATAGCACTTATCAAAGAGTAACTAGCATTTTGAAATTTATACAAGGCATAAATTACATTTGTTTTTGATTATGTATCTCAATTGTACTTTTGTTGTGCTTTGATTTAAATAAATTTTGATTTGATTTGAATATGTTACTTCGCGGAGTCAGCGAGAAAACCTATATAACGGCATTACACTCAGCTCTATCAGAAAATGTTATAATATATAGAGATTTCCAGAAAAACTAAAAGAGATGAACAATATTTATGCTAAATTATTTGGGTTAACAAAAAATAAAAATTGACATGTTTCGGCTCATGACGATATCTTATGACTGTTACAATACACAGTACGTATTGTTACAACCGCTTTAGTTAATAACCCCTTGAATAGTCTCTTACGTTTTCTTCTTAATAGGAAATTAACATAAAGGTAGGTATGAGTAATAAATTGTAAATATGATTGTGTGTTTCTTCTTTAATTTAGACTTTTTTGCTTCCAAAACCCATTAATTTTTTAAGTGAAAACTTGCATTGGTTGCATATTGATTTGTATTAAAATCGGTGATTAGTCAACTTGGTTGTATTTAGTGATAAATTAATGTTAATAAAATATTTAAGTAGTTTTTTTTGTCATAATTTTTGATATACAATTAAAAAATGCAAAAGTTCTCTTGTATTCCTTAAAAAATATCATTAAGGTTAAAATTAAAAAATTACACAAAATTACCAACATTTGCTGCTTCTGCATGTGATATTTCACCAAACAAAGGTAATTCTAATGTGAGTTTTTTCTGACTAATGCAAAGTAATGTCAAAACATCTTTCCGTGTTGATACATCCGCTTCATACCAGTTCAAATTATATATAGCTTCAGCTATATCGCTCGCCTATTACAAAAAAAACAGTTTAATGTTTGATTTTAAGAATTTTCGAAGAAATTTATTATTATTATTTATTAGTACTAATTGTTATTCATACCGCAGTAGTAAATTGTTGTCCCGTTGCATGTATCATTAATAAAGCTAAGAAGTTTATTAGGGCCACGGATAGACTGGCTAAATTTTGTCTCTAGAATTATATCAATTATTTATGTATGTTATAATAATTTAATTTGAAAATTCTAACCAGAACAAAATCAGTAGTAGACATTGTTAAAGAAATCAGAACCAAAAATTTTGTAGGTACGAAAAAGGAAGTAAAAAAATTTTTAACGACTTGAAACATCCTAAAAATCCAAAATTTATATAAAACATCTAAACAATTACAAATATTTTCAATACCTGAATATGTCTTCATGGTACAAGACAACATATTGTAAAGCTTTAAAATTTCTTTTTTTATTTTTGTCCAAATTTATATCCGCAATAATATTATTAAGATTTCTTAAACGTACAACTAACAATTCCATCGAATACCAATACAATAAGTTTATGTGTAATGTAGTATTCATGGTAATCTCCATAACCCATATTTGAAACAACACAATTAATGTTACTTCCCAGTGTTTCAACGCAAACGGTACGTAATATTCAATTACTAAGCAATGTGTGGTATCTGTAAACTTTGAACAATTATTCAGCAAAATGGTATAGTTTGTCACAAAATGCGTAAACAAAAATGTTCCATAACGAAATATTTTTATTATAATATTCATATTTTCTTCAATAAATGTAGTTCTTTGCGGAATAATAAACTGATTAAAATCGCTCAATGCGTTAATCATTTCAATTAAATCACAACGATAACGCACCATTTGAATAATTAAACAAAAAAGTAAAAATCCTATTGAAGTAAATTCCATAGTAAATAAACATTTTTCAAAATTAGTTTTATAATCTGAAATCATTAAATAAAAATGATTAAGATATCATGTCCTTTGCCACACATTTTTATAAAACACACTTAAAATATCTGTCATTAGTGGATAACTGAACCAAATTAAATTCACAACAATCAAAATAATTAGTTTGGTTCCTCGAAATCCATCTGCGGTTGGCCAACACTGATAATTACGAAAACTTTTTTCAAGAATGTAAAAACCGGTTGTTTTCGACATTTTAGATGTTGCTGAACTACAATAACTGGATCGAATGAAGAAGGTTGGGTCACATCATTAAGAAAACATAATTGAATAATGAGAATTTATCTTGAATCAATAACGGTATTTTTTTTTATTTTTAGAATATTTACTGTAGCTTCGGATATGTGACCTCTTTTCCAGATGAAAACAAATTTTTTACTATGTTGTCACCCTATTTTTGTAAGCGATTTTTCCTTTAAAACTAATAGCGGTGGAGCACATATAATGTTTCTAATGATTCAAAATACATAATCCATAACCAGATTTAGCTTAATTTTAACCATTTTGTAGTTATCAATTAACAAAATATCAAAGTTGTTCATTTTCGATACTAACAAGTCACAACTGTGTCCCACCGATTAACAATTAAAAGAAATTAGTCAACAAGAACATGGTTACAGGAATAAATATAAGCAAGAAGGATTTCATAAGTGAAACATTTTTTGAAGTGTGTCTGAAAGCTAAACAGACAAAGATTACGAGATATTTTAGATATTTTATGAACATTCTTGACGATTATAGTCACTATACTGTTATTTATCTACTGAACCATAAAAATGAAGCTTTGGATTATTTAAGAAGAAATGAAAACATGTAAAAACGTAAAAGTTTCCAAAATAAGAAGCGACCACGGAAAAGAATATCTAAATAAAGAATCCGTCGAGTGGTATAAAAAGAAGGGTATTATAATGGATAGTACAGTAATATACACACCACAATTAAATGGAAAGGCTGGACGTTTAAATCGAACAATTATGGATAAAGTCAAATCATTAATTTTTGACTCTGGATTAAAAGAAATCATTATGGGGAGAAGCAGTAAGAACATCTGCTTATATACTGAATAGTAGCCAAGTGAAGCTATACCGAAAACTCATAATGAAATCTGGAACAATAAGAAACCTGATTTATCTGGATTACAAATATTTGGATGTGAAGAATATACAAAACTACTAGGATACTTAGAGAAATTAGATGAAAGAAGCAGAAAATATAACTTCAGTCGAATTGCGGTTGCACGCCTTTTCGTCGGCTCCGTAAGTTTGAGTTGTTTTCTTTGGATTGTTGGTGCGTATTTGGATTATTTCAGATAACAATCGATATTTTATCGTGCGGTGAGTACGGTATTTCACTTTTCGTAATCGTGGAACGGGTATTTTGTCTTTGATTTTCGATCTTAATTTTCAGTTCTTGATTCGCGAGCTTTGACGTACCGGTGGGGTTGTTTTTTGCTCCGCTTACGTACTTGCTCGGCTTTCGATTCGAATGGAGTGCGTAACCTGTCGCGATAAAATTTAAAAAAAGTATCCCGGTCTACAATACACGGGAAATTGCGGTGCGTTTTTCCACGCTAAATGCGTGGGTTTATTGGTGGAGGATCTTCGTCGTTTTAAGACCGATCATGTGTCATGGAGATGTCACAAGTGTTACTCTCGTCTCGATCAATCTATTATTATTGACGATCAGTCATCTCTAACTCATAAGTTACCAGTGGTTATACTGTCTCCGGTTAAGAGTCCCGTTGGGTAAACTACGGAGAGTATGTTTGCTTTACTAACGGAAATTCAAACGGGTGTGAAGTGCTTATCGGCAAAGTATGATGAACTTCTACGCGCCATTTCATTCTACGGTGATAAGATATCCGATTTTGAGAGCAAGGTTGACGACATAATAATAATAATAATAATAATAATGACTTTATTGCTCATACAAATACAAAAAAGATAATATAATTACAATTAAAACATAAAGATAGTTACAAAAAAAACAAATAGAAAATAACTATAACAGAAAAAAAATGGGCAAAAGGCGAAGTTCAGGTCATCCATCCTGAGATGGATGATCTGTTCTTCCACTTGACCTGAGCTTCACTTATCAAAACAAAATTTTATGGGAATTTAAACAGAACAAAATAATGCCGCGTCACAGGGCGACTTCCGCCCGCTACACGTGCTCTACACCCTGACTCCGCAATAGATGGTTTCGATAACGACTTCTAAAAGTAGCTAAGCTGCAATAGGGACCAACCGGGAGACCGTTCCATATTTTTGATATCTGATATGAGAAAGATCTTTCATACAGAGTAGTTCTATGTATCGGAGGTGCAATCAAATTTTTATTTCGCAAATTGACAGTATGAGCATCTCTACGGAATTCGATCCTACTATATAAATAAAATGGTTTCTTAGATTCGATAATTCTTCGACAGAACATAGCGTATCCCAATTTTCGACGATTAACCATATTCAACCATTCAATTTCACCCAGCTTGGACGATACATGATCGCGCCTTCGCAAACCACACACAAACCTCACACACGCATTTTGGACTCTTTGTATCCTTGCAGCGACAGTCGCAGATAAACAAGGGCCATACACCACGCTACCATAGTTAAAATGCGACAAAACCAGGGCATCACATAACATTATACGGTTAGCTTGATCGAGAACTGATCTGCTACCGTACAGTCTCTTTAGATTAGCAAAAGCTGCTCTAATGCATTTTCCTACATGCTGCTCAAATCTCAAATCAGAATCTAATATAAGTCCCAAGTCGCGAGCATTATCGCAGAACTCAATTTTCCTATTTCCCATAACCAAATTAAGTTCATTTTTAAGTTGCGTTCGGACTTGTGATCTTGCAAAAATAATAGCGACGGACTTGGTGGGATTTACAATTAAAGAGTGATTCCTTGAGAATTTATCCAATGACTTCAGATCGTCATTAATTCTATTAGTTTCTTGTAGAGCATCATGAAGTGCAAAGGAGTGATATAACTGGGTATCGTCAGCATATCTATGTATGTTCGTATGAGCAACACATTGCGTAATATTATGGGTATAAATAGAAAACAATACCGGACCCAATACTGAGCCCTGCGGGACTCCCAAATTAACACTCCTATATGAAGAGAATTCGCAGTCAATACCCACACATTGCTGTCTACCGAAAAGATAGGATTTAAAAAAATTTAAAACGTTTCTATTAAAGCCAATGTGATATAAAATGGATGCAAGCAGATCATGGTTGACAGTATCGAAAGCTTTGCTGTAATCTAACAAAACTAAAATACTTATTTTATTATTGTCTGCTGCCTGTAAAATATCATCAACTATGAGAGTCAATGCAGTAGCACAGCTGTGCGCCAACCGAAAGCCTGACTGCGTGTCTCCCAAAACATCTAACCTTTCCAAGTACGTAATGACCTGTTTTGCTACCACTTTCTCCAGAATTTTAGATACAACTGGTAACAAACTTATAGGTCTTAAGTCATTTAGAGCTTTGGGCTGAGGTTTCTTAGGAATTGGTACAACAATTGCTTGTTTCCAGGCCTCAGGAAAGACACCATTCATCAAACAGAAATTAATGATATGGGTAATATATGGAATTATAACCGGACAAGAAAACTGTATCATTTTAATATCAATTTTATCTGATCCGGCTGAATTAGACGTGATTGAGAATATAACATTTTCAATCTCCATATCGTCCACAAGACAGAAATCAAATTCAGTTGTAAAATTTTTATGGCGCGAGGTCATGTACCGATTGATAAGATTTACATCGGGTGCAATAGCAGGAATAGAATCGACAAAATGATTATTAATACCATTAACGCGTTTGAGGTAATCGGGGACACTGTTAGTTTTGGATTTCGAGTGGATATTCAGAGTTTTAAACACTTTCCAAAGTTCATTCCGATTAGTTGCCCGAATTCTTGTATTAATGTACGACTTCTTTTCATTAATAACTACCGTATTAGTGAGGTTATGCAATTGCTTATAATAATTAAAATGTTCAGGATTACGGGTACGTTTGAATCGTCTCATAGCAGAATCTCTCATACTCATCATAAGCTTTAGATTATCCGTCAACCACGGACCAGGAGGCTTTGAGAAACGGAGAATTTTAGTAGGTGCAAACCAATCAAATATTGTTGTAATTAAATTAGAAAAATGAGAAATCTTATCATCTACATTATCAATATCGTAAATCTCCCATAAAGGTAAACTTTCAAGAGCACATCTAAATGTAGCAAGATCAAACCCCGAGTAGTCCCGCAGTGCTCTGAAAATTGGTCGCACGGGTTCCTTGTTAGTATTCAAAGTGCAAGAAATCATTTCATATTACATTGTAATATGATAATAATAATTAATAGTGTAATAATTACATATTTGAATAAATACAACACAAGAAAATATACTATTTTTCTTTACCACTCCGAATGAGGAGTTTTCTAAATAAAATATGTAAAAATTGATTGGTTTCTTGTGCTGTGAGTAGATGTTAAAAAAGTAAAGTTGGATGGAATCACTTTTTTGATTAAACAACTTTACTTTTTTGACATCCACTCACAGCACAATCAATTAATTAATTCAATTAAATAAATTTTGCACTTAAAGGTGAAATGTGTTTATTATCACTCTACCGGTTTCGCTCCTTTCGGAGCAACTTCAGGAGTTCCTAAAGTTATTAATTTTACAATACTTTCCATTATTATATAATTTTACATTTTAACTTACGTCAATTTTTTGAACATGTTCACCTACATAACGGTTTTATATTTAACACATACAGAAAACCAACACAGACAGATGCAGTCATACCCTACGACTCATATCACTGTAACGCACATAAACTAGCTGCTTTTAGATCACACATACATAGAGCATACAATTCAAAAATGAACACAGAAAACCTTACCACCGAAATAAATACAATCTACCAAGTTGCGAAAAATAATAACTTCTCAACTTACATAATAAATAATATTATAAACAAATAACAGAAAAAACAAAAAATGATTAATTGTACCACTCTAAAGAATCAACACAATGAAGATCAAAGTATTTATTATAGAGCTATAACATTCCAAGGCAACATATCCAATAAAATAAAACAGTGTTTAAAACAATATAATATAAATCTTAATTTCAAACCAAATAAAACATTAGAAAGAATGCTTATAAACAATAAGGACAAAATAAATAAACTGGACGACAATGGTGTGTACATACTAGAGTGCGACACTTGTAAAGCAGCGTACATTGGAGAAACAGGCAGAAGCCTTAGAAAAAGAATAAGAGAACATAAACACAAAAATAACTCCAACTTCGGAAATCACTTAACATTTAACTCAAAACATGAATTTAACGAAGATAAAAATTCCAGAATCCTTCATCATATCAATAAAAGTTACTATTTAGAAATAATGGAAAACTATGAAATTAATAAATTCCTCAACAACTGCCCTGATGTAACATGCCTAAACGAACAAATTATACCTACAAGAAGACCACTATATACCTATCTCAAACAACCATATACACCTCCACGAAAACCTCCCGAACTCTAAAAATAGCTGCTCTCTCTGTACCATTATATTTTTCAGTGTGTTTGATGTAGGGAGTTAATATGTTTATGTTGTAATACCTCATTTTAACCTGTTGAAAAT